>CAUYLG010044571.1:0-127279 GCA_963573385.1 Cacajao melanocephalus | reverse complement strand
CGCTCTGTCACCCAGGCTGGAGTGCAGTTGTGCGATCTCAGCTCACTGCAACTTCTGCCTCCTGGGTTCGAGCGATTCTTCTGCCTCAGCCCCCCGAGTAACTGAGACTACAGGGGTGTGCCACCATGCCCAGCTAATTTTTGTACTTTTAGTGTCGATGAAGTTTCACTATGTTGGCCAGGCTGGTAATTTCTGTATTTTTAGCAGAGATAGGACTTTGCCATGTTGGCCAGGCTGGTCTCAAACTCCTGAACTCAGGTGATCTGCCCGCCTCAGCCTCCCAAAGTGCTGGGATTACAGGGGTGAGCCACTGTGCCCACTAATGGATTGTCTAGAGAATTGCTATGCTGCTTTTTTTCTTTTATTCTGTAAGATTCTTTAAGGAATGAGTGCTTCTCTAACTGGTAAATTTTATTCTCTAATTGGTAAATTTGGGTGATTATTTTCTTATCACCCAAAGGGTGCTTCTATAATTGGTATACAAGAACATGGGCTTTAGCATAAGAGGGATTTGGATTCATCCAGGCTTCTGTGTTTAATAAGCTGTGTGACCTGTAATCCTAGCTACTCGGGATTAGCAGGAGTGCACCTGTAGTCCTGGCTGCTCGGGAGGCTGAGGCAGGAGAATTGCTTGAATTTGGGAGGTGGAGGTTGCAGTGAGCCAGGATGGAGCCACTGCACTCCAGCCTGGGTGACAGGGTGACATTCTGTCTCAAAAAGCAAATAGCCTCTCTGGGTGTTACTTGCCTTACCTATAACACCTATGCATTTGTTGTTAAACATCAAATGCAGAAACTGCTACTGTGCCAGGCATGGGATAGGAATTGAGGGTAGCTTTTTCCTTTTCCCTAGAGACAAGGTCTCACTCTGTTGCCCAGGCTGGAGTACAGTGGTGCAATCAGAGCTCACTGCAGCCTCCTGGGCTCAAGCAATCTTCCAGTCTCAGCCGCCTGAGGAGTTAGGACTACAGGTGTGTGTAACAACATCTGGCTAATTTTTTAAAATTTTCTTTGAGTTGGGGTCTTCCTATGTTGCCCAGGCTGAAGGGCAGCTATTTTTATTTTTATCTATTTCCTTTTCACTCCCTTTTCTTTACCTTTCTTCTTTCCTCTTTCTCTATCATCCTCTTCATTTGGGCTTTGCCTTGGCAATTTTCCCCCAAAGAAACTGGAAACCAGGCTGGGCATGGTGGCTCACGTCTGTAATCCCAGCACTTTGGGAGGCTGAGGCGCGTGGATCACCTGAGTTCAGGAGTTCGAGACCAACCTGGCTAACATGGTGAAACCCCGTCCCTATTTAAAAAAGAAATACACAAATTAGCTGGGCATAGTGGAGTGCACCTGTAATCCCGTCTACTCAGGAGGCAGAGGCAGGAGAATCGCTTGAACTTGGGAGGCGGAGATTGCAGTGAGCCAGGATGGAGCCACTGCGCTCCTGCCTGGGTGACAGGGTGACACTCTGTCTCAAAAAGCAAAAAAGAAAGAAACCAGAAACCAACGTGTGAAATTCTCGGCTGTAGCATCAGCTTTGCCACCCTGCAGTGATAGTTGAGCTAAAAGTCCCCCGAGAGAGGAGTCGTGTTGATGATGATTGAAGAGGGAGGGTGGAAATGGAGAAGTTCAGCCCTATATTAATAGGATCTGTCAGTAAAATTCACAAGCACCCAAACCGTGTGGTTGGCTGAGCACCACAGGTGGAAATTATTATTAACTCCATGCCCAACAGAATTCAGCTCTCCTCTATTTTTACTATAGGAAAACACACAATAGCTGGTTTTTTGAATGTTTATTTTTTTTCTTTTCCCCTCTGTGACTCAAGCAAAGAGAAATAGCTATTTTTTAAAGTTAGTATTGTGTTCAGGCAGATAATAAACATTCCTCAAAGATGAAGGTTTTCACCCTCCCCTCCCGTCCCCTCTCTTTTCTTCTTTTTTGAGAGAGAGTCTCACTCTGTTGCGCAGACCGGAGTGCAGTGGCGTGATCTCGGCTCACTGCAACTTCCGCCTCCCAGGTCCGAGCCTCAGCCTCCTGAGCAGCTGGGATTACAGGCACCTGCCACCATGCCCAGCTAACTTTTGTATTTTTTAGTAGAGATGAGATTTCACCATGTTGGTCAGGCTGATCTCAAACTCCTGGGCTCAAGTGATCCACCCACTCTGGCCTCCCAAAGTGATGGGATTACAGCATGAGCCACCACACCCAAGCCTTAATATTCATCTTTCAACATTAATTCAGGCAAGATTAATAGAAAGAAAATGGGGTCCCAGATTGCCTGGCCCCAACCCCATCTTCTTCTTCTTCTTTTTTTTTTTTCTGAGAAGGAGTCTTACTCTTGTCACCCAGGCGGGAGTACAGTGGCTCGATCTCAGCTCACTGCAACTTCCACCTCCCAGGTTGAAGCAGTTCTCTTGCCTCAGATTCCAAGTAGCTGGGATTACAGGCGCACACCACCATGCCCTGCTAATTTTTTGTATTTTTAGTAGAGACAAGGTTTCACCATACTGGCCAGGCTGGTCTCAACCCCATCTTATTTTGGCTTTTGGAGTATGAAAAGGGGGATGTGCTGTGGTCTCCGCCTGAAGCTGGCTCACCAGGGAGCCCTCCTGGACCCATAAGGAGGAGAACAAACCCTGGCAAACCCCACTGGCCAGAGTGGATTTGCTAGAGTGACAGGCAGCACAGTTAATTCAGTAAAGCATTCGTAAGTGTATCACTTCACAAAGGAATAAAAAATGCAGGAATCTGAACACAAAGATGCCAAGCAAAAGGACTGGGAGTAGACCTGCGTATTGTGTACATTTGACTCTGTTTTGTGCCCTAAGAGCTACATGAGAGGCTGACTCTTCCATGGTGAGAATGGAGAATCCAGGGAGGCTTCCTTCAGGATGAAGAGTGAGGAGGGAATGCTGCCAGGATACCAGCTGCTCTGGGGACAGGGTCTTCTCTCCTGCCCCTCACCCCAGCCCTGTGTCTCTTTCTCTGTTGTCCAGTCCTCTACAAATTGCCCAGCCCAGTGCAGGAAGCCAGTCTGATGGATTCAATACTTTGCCCCATTGGAGAGAGTCCTCACGGGCCACCCATCAGTCAATGGACTTGTTCTGGTGACATGTCCTCCCCTGATCTCCAGTGACCTAGGAGGTGCCCAGTCTGGTTTACCTGGCCACCTTCCACCTCTGGAGGAGGGCAGGCATCGTGCATGTGTTTCGAAAATACATTTGATTTTATAGTTTAATTCTGGACAGTGGTCTTGGGACTGTCTTCAGTAGCACGGATCATGTGACCAAGCCCCCATTACTTTTCACATTTCAGCTGCCTAATTTACTCCTAAAACGTACTCTGTGTGCTGAGTGGGGAAATTCTGAACTGGCTTCTGATTCTGGCTCTAATATCAGGGGACCAGCCTCATGACTTTGAGCAAGCCGCTACTTCTTAGGGTCCCAGTTTGCTCCCCTGTGGCACAGCAGGGTTAGGAAGGAGGAGTGCAAACTCACGTGCCATCACCTTGTGACTGAGTTGGGACTTTGAAATGCTGTTATTATATACAATAAATTTTATGACTTAGGGCATTGAGAGAGGGAGGCCCTGATTCCTTCACCAGAACTTGAACCCTTGTGTATATAACATTTTTAGGAATCTATGTTCATAGCTGGAGGATAGGGTGGCAGAATGGTGAAAAGTGTTCCCTCTGGCATCACACACACATCAGTGAGAATCACAGACCCGCCCCATGACCTTGGGAAGATGATCCGATTTCTCAATACCTTGTTTTCCCCCTCTGGGAAGTGGGGATACTAGCAGGTCCTCCCCGTCTGGCTCATTGGAGGAGTAAAAGGCAACACAGGCAAAGCACTTAAACTGGAGCCTGGGGAGGGACCTGCCTGTGAGTTCAGAGCCTGGGATTTGTGAGATGGCCCATTGTATGTATTTCCAATGGCTGCTGGCATTACCACAAACTCTTGGTAGCCTAACACAACAGAAATCTACTCTCTCACAGTTCTGGAGGCCAGAAGTCTAAACTCCATGTTGCTCAGCTGTGCCCTTGCTGCAGGCTCCGGGGAAAATCAGTTCCTGGACTCTTCCAGCTTCTGGTGGCCACCAGCATTCCTTGGCTCATGGCTGCAACACTCCAGTCTTTGAGGCCAGCATCTTCAAATCTCTCTCTGCTCCATCTTCACACAGCCTTCTCCTCGGTGTGTCTAATGGCCCTCTGCCTCCCTCTTACAGAGATACCTGCACTGGCCAGATGCAGCGGCTCACACCTGTAATCCCAGTGCTTTGGAAGGCTGAAGCAGGAGGATCACTTGGGGCCAGGAATTCAAGATCATCCTGGGCAACATAGTAAGACCCCATCTCTACAAAATAAAAACAAGAGAACTGTACTTAGGGCCCACCCATGTAATCCAGGATAATCTTCTATGTCAAGACCCTTACTTAATCACATCTGCAAAGACCCTTGTATTCACAAGTTCTGGAGGTCAGGATGTGGATATATTTTGGGGAGGGAAACATTTTCAGCCTATCATACCCAGCTGCAGAGGGCACGTTCCAGTTGGCTGTTATTTTTGCCTCCACTGCCCATTTGCTGTGGCAGTGTGCCCTTGTCTCCTCCAAGCTCCCCTAGCTGCCCACATGTCACCTTTCCAGCCCAGGTTCAGCTCCCCGTCCCGAGACTTCCTACTGCTGCCCACAGCGTCATCATCTTCTTCCCACCCTCCTCAGAACTATCTTGACCTTTGACGCCCCTTCCCTCTCCTGACGCCACCCCACCCACGCTTTACATCAGTCACCGAATCCCAGCATCACAGTCTGAGCAAAAGGGGAACTTCTCTATCTGACTCCTCTGATGCACAGAGAGGGAGCTGAGCCCTAGAGAGAGGGGGTGACTTGCTGGGGTCACATGGTGATTTCATGGCGAGGCTGGAGACCACAGCCAGGCCCCTGGGATCCACTTTTATCCTGACTGCCCATCAGCAAAATGCTTCCTGAGGAGGAGGCTCTCTCCATACTTCCATCCCTTTCTCAGTCCTGCCCTCACCTCCCCTCCTCGGAAGGCTGCAGAAACCTCGTGGACCTCTAGCCAGCCTCTCTGCCCACTCCAGCATTCCTTTCACTGCTTTCATTTAGGTCATCCCTGTGGGGATAGCTTCAGTGTCTCCCAGTGACCCAGAAGCAAAATCCATCTGTTGACAAGCATTTATTGAGCATCTATTATTATATGCTAGCGGCTGAGGAGTCCAAGCTGAACCAGGCATGGGTCCAACCTTCAAATCAGTCTGGTCCATATGCTGCCTTGGCCTGGCATTCACATTTCTTTTTCTTTCTTTCTTTTCTTTCCCTTCCTTCCTTCCTTCCTTTTTCTTTCTTTCTTTCCTTCTCTTTCTTTTTTTTTTAGACGGAGTTTCGCTCTTGTTGCCCAGGCTGGAGTGCAATGGCACGATCTTGCTCATCACAACCTCCGCCTCTCAGGTTCAAGCGATTCTCCTGCCTCAGCCTCCCAAGTAGCTGGGATTTCAGGTATGCACCACCACACCTGGCTAATTTCCTATTTTTAGTAGAGATGGGGTTTCTTCATATTGGTCAGGCTGATCTCGAACTACTGACCTCAGGCAATCCACCTACCTCGGCCTCCCAAAGTGCTGGGATTACAATCGTGAGCCACCGTGCCCGGCTAGCATTCATGTTTCTACCTGCTCCTCCTGCCCACTATACCCACCCACCACTGCCCCAAGCGATCCACATCCCCAGCAGGACGCCTGCACTGCCACTTCCGCATGTGCTGGCCTGCTGTCCCTCTGTGTGTAGCGTTCTGGTCCCTTCTGGCCCCGTCAGAGCTTGTGCCATCTTTAAAGCCCAGCACCTGCCCCTGCCCTGTGCTCCATCCAGCACCCTGAAGTCAGCCCCCTCCGCATGTGCCCCCGTCTGCAGCCCTCCAGCCTCTGTGGCCGGGTGGTGAGTCCTGCTTCTGTCCTGGGTTAACTGAAGCCTTGGCAGCTGCCCTTGCTGCCTCATGGGGTGTTTTCTGTTTTTGTTTTCTTTGTGGGTTTTCTGCTCTATTCCTCTCTCCCTCCGCTCCACCCTCCCTTTTTGCTACTGCCTGCCTCTTCTGGTTTTTGCTATTGCCTGGAAGGTAGGGGACATCGGGGTACTCTGCACAGTAGAGGCAGCCCTGATTCCATGGCACTGACACCCCCACCTCAAACGCAGCTCTCTGTGATGTGTTCCTCTTTGGGGAAGCACAGCGGTGGCTGAACAAACACAGGTGAGCCCCTGGGCCCAAGTGCTCAGAGCAAGAGCTGAGCAACTCCACCTGGTGCCTGTCCCCACACCCACTCAGGATCCAGAAACCTGGGGTCCTCACAGGGAATTCCTGCTGGGTCCCCAACGGTAAGTGTTCCTGCCTGTGCTAGAACTGGGCATGTCCTTGTATTCAGCTCTGAGAAACCTGTCTGGCTGGAAGGTACAGATTCCTAACCATTTTTTTTTTTGAGACGGAAATTTTGATCTTGTTGCCCAGGCTGGAGTTCAGTAGCACGATCTTGGCTCACCACAACCTCTGCCTCCTGGGTTCAAGTGATTCTCCTGCCTCAGCCTCCCAAGTAGCTGGGATTACAGGCATGTGCCACCACACCTGGCTAATTTTGTGTTTTTAGTAGAGACTGGGTTTCTCCACGTTGGTCAGCCTGGTCTTGAACTCCTGACCTCAGGTGATCCGCCTGCCTCTGCCTCCCAAAGTGCTGGGATTACAGGCATGAGCCACTGTGTCCAGCCAGATTCCTAACATTCTGATGGACATTTTACTTTTCCTGAGAGTTTGAGATTTCATTACCTATTGCTATATAACAAACTACCCAAAAGCGAGGTATCTTAAAAACAACCAAAATGCTATTTGCCCACAAATCTGTGGGTCTGGAATTTAAACAGGTCATAGTGGGTGCTGTTCCCTGTCTGGGGGGATCATCGCCTTCACCTAGACATTGGTTGCTTTGCTTAAACATTCCTGATCTTTTGCATCCCCAGGAATGAGTTCAATGTTAACTTGCACCTTGCATATACAAGAGTGAGTTGAAGATGGCATCACCACTCCCACGTCAGGGGTCTCAGCTGGCCTAGCTCAGGAGTCTGGGGGTGGCTGGGTTGGCTTGAACATGGGCACAAATCTGGCTGAGCTCCTCGGTTCTCCTCCGTATGGTCTCAGGGGCCTTGCACTCTCCATGTGGGTGCTCCAACAGGAAAGTAAGACTCATCACATGGTGGCTCAGGGTTCCCAAGACTACAAATGTAGAATCCACCAAAATTTCCTAAGGCACAGCCCTAGAGCTTGTGCAGTCTTCAAAGCCCAGCACCTGTCCCTGTCCTGTTCTTTTTTTTTTTTTGAGATGGAGTCTTGCTCTTGTCGCCCAGGCTGGAGTACAGTGGCGCAATCTCAGCTCACTGCAACCTCCACCTCTTGGGTTCAAGCAGTTCTCCTGCCTCTGCCTCTCAAGTAGCTGGGATTATAGGCACCTGCCACCATGCCTGGCTAATTTTTGTATTTTTAGTAGAGATGGGGTTTCACCATGTTGGCCAGGCTCGTCTCGAACTCCTGACCTCAGGTGATCCGCCCACCTTGGCCTCCCAAAGTGCTGGGATTACAGGCGTGAGCCACCTTGCCTGGCCTCCTGCCCTGTTCTTCACCCAGCACCCTGAAGTGAGCCCCTTCATGTTTGCCCCTTGGCACAGCTGTCAGTGTCATCTCTGCTACATTCTATTGTTTCAGGCAGCCCAGATTCAATGGAGTGATCTATAGAGGGCATGAATACCAGGAGGTGTATTTCACTGGGGGCTACCGCTGTAACAAATGACTCTATATGTCCTATCTTTCCAGGTGGAGCCTAACTCTTCAAGGGATGCAGGGATGTGTTCTATCCCACAGTCCGTTTCAGAATGGCTCGCTCCTAGGAGTTGCTTGATCTACATTCATTTTATTGAGAAAGGAACAGGGAGACAGGTCACAGATGCCATGAGGCCATCTTGGAGAGCTTGTCATGCTGCTAACCCCTTCCTCACCAAGCAATTTCCCTGGCATTGGATGGAAAGAAAGGCAGCCATTTGGGCTACGTTTGATAGATGAGAAAGCTGAGTCTCACTGAAGTTTTTAGTTTATATACTTGCTAAAGACCAAATGATAAATTAGCAGATTGGAGTTGAAAGCCTAGTATGCTCATTTTTTATAGAAAACTAGGGAAATAAATTTACTTTTCAGAAATTGATTTTCAGGAAAATTTCTCTGAATGCATCTAATCTGTAGAGCAAGAAATATACTTTGTTTTTTTTTTGAGACAGAGTTTCTCTCTTGTTGCCTAGGCTGGAATGCAATGGCTCAATCTCAGCTCACCACAACCTCCGTCTCCTGGATTCCAGCGATTCTCCTGCCCCAGCCTCCAAAGTAGCTAGGATTATAGGTGTCCGCCACCACACCTGGCTAATTTTTGTATTTTTAATAGAGATGGGTTTCTCCCTCTTGGGCAGGCTGGTCTCAAACTCCCCATTTCAGGTGATCCGCCTGCCTTGGCCTCCCAAAGTGCTGGGATTACAGGTGTGAGCCACCGCACCTGGTGGTATTTTTAACATTTTAATTTTTTGTTTTTTAAATTAAATTAAATTAAATTTTTATGTATTTATTTTTTTTGAGACTGGGTCTCACTTTGTTGTCCAGGCTGGAGTGCAGTAGCGTGATCATGGCTCACTGCAGCCTGGACCTCCTGGGCTGAAGTGATTCTTCCACCTGAGCCTCCCGAGTAGCTGGTACTACAGGAATGAGCCACCACACCTGGCTAATTTTTTTTTTTTTTTTAAAGTAGAGAGGGTTTTTCCCCATGTCGTCCAGGCTGGTCTCGAATTCCTGGGTTCAAGTGATCTATCTGCTTCAGCCTCCCAAAGTGTTGGGATGACAGTCATGAGCCATCGCACCCGAGGGCTTGTGTTTTTACCAGACGTTACTCTCCGTGAGTCATCCAGCACTGTGCCTTGCATGGCGACATATTTGCTATTTGTGTGGTATGTGTCTTTTTGGCATACAGAATTACCTTTCTTGGCTTCTTGGAACTGTGTATAGGTTATATGAGCAATCATGAGGCCACCACCTCCACCAGTTTGGAAATAGAGAATTAGGATTTCCCTTGGAGAGTGGGTGGTGAGGGTTCACAGATAAAAATGCAGGGTGCTTAGTTAACTAGAATTTCAAATGAATAACAAATAACTTTTAATACAAGTATATCCCATAAAATGTATGGGACATGTTATACTAAAAAATTACTCATTGTTCATCTGAAATTCCAATGTGACTGGGAATCCTGTATTGTTTTGGCAATTGCAAAACTGTAAAACTGTAAAACCAATGCATATGGATTAGAAGAAATATAAAGTTCTAATGTAAAGAAATGTAAAGTTACCTTAAGAGATCAGAACGTTCTTTAGCAAGACTTGGTTACAACTGGAGTATGTAAAAAAAGACATATTTACAAAAACACTTCTAACCTCTTTTAACGTATCTTAAGAACGTGGCAATCAGAAAGGGGGTTGGACCGGGCGTGGTGTCTCACACCTGTAATCCCAGTGCTTTGAGAGGCCAAGGTTGGAGGATCACTTGAGCCCAGGAATATGAGAGCAGCCTGGGCAACATAATGAGACCCCATCTCTACAAAAAAAACACAAAAATTATCTGAGTGTGGTGGCCTGCATCTGTAGTCCCAGCTACTCAGGAGGCTAAAGCCTGGGAGTCTGGGAATTTGAGACTACAGTAAGCTGTGATCATGCCGCTGCACTTTAGCCTGGGTGATAAAGCAAGACCCTTTCTCAAAAAACATAAAGTCAGGAGATTGATCAACAATAGAAAGAAAATGAAAGGTAAAAGAGAAAAACAACTTTGGGATCTACAATCCCAGCACTTTGTGAGGCCGAGGTGGGTGGATTGCTTGAAGTCAGGAGTTTGAGACTGGCGTGGCCAACATGGCAAAACTCCATCTCTACTAAACACACAAAAATTAGCTGGGTGTGGTGGCACATGCCTGTAATCCCAGCTACTCAGGAGGCTGAGGCATGAGAATCACTTGAACCCGGGAGGCAGAGGTTGCAGTGAGCCGAGATCACACCACTGCATTCCAGCCAGACTTTGTCTCAAAAAAAAAAAAGAGAGAGAGAGACAAACTTTGGTCATTCTCCTCAATACCATCTCTGAGCACCAACTTCCAGGCGGAGATGGCTCAGATCTTATTGTGGAGATGGACTTGCCAAGTGTCTTCGTCAGCTTGGGCTGCTATCACAGAGTATCATAGGCTGGATGGATTACACAACAAGCATTTATCACTTACGGCAGAGGCTAGGAAGTCCAAAGTCAAGTGCCAGCATGGCTGGGTTCTGGGGACGGCTCTCTTCCTGGTCCTCAGATGGCCAACTTCGTGTTGTGTCCTCACACGGCTGTGGGAGAGAAAGAGGATGCACCAAACTTTGAGGGATAGGGACCATTATGGTCATCAACTAATTACCCATGTTTACCAAGCAAATTTGTTATAAATTGGCTTCCCGGCTGGGTGTGGTGGCTCATGCCTGTAATCCCAGCACTTTGGGAGGCCAAGGCGGGTGGATCACCTGAGGTCAGGAGTTTGAGACCAGCCTAGCCAACATGGCAAAACCCTGTCTCCACTAAAAACACAAAAATTAGCTGGGCGTGCTGCACTTGTAATCGTGTGTAATCCCAGCTACTTGGGAGGCTGAAGCAGGAGAATCGCTTGAACCCTGGAGGCGGAGGTTGCAGTGAGCTGAGATCATGCCACTGCACTCCAGTCTGGGCAACAAGAGCAAAACTCTGTCTCAAAAAAAAAAAATTGGCTTCCCATGCCTCCTGGAAGTCAAGGTGCTGATCCATATGAACCTATGTCCCCAGCCCTCTGAGGGTGATGATTCTATACAAGGCCACTGGGGTTTTTCTATGTCATTCTCGCTATGAACTTGGATGATATGATGTTGATCCATTCTTTTATTCTTTTTTTTTTTCTGAGACAGGGTCTTGCTCTGTTGCCCAGGCTGGAGTGCAGTGGCATGATTTTGGCTTACTGCAGCCTCAACCTCCTGAGCCCAGGCGATCCTCCCACCTCAGCCTCCTGAGTAACTAGGACCACAGGTGCACACCACCACACCTGGTTAAGCTCATCCATTCTTGCTGCACTGGGTCACCCCCAGGTGATACTCAAAGTCAGTAAGTCGTGTTTCATTCCAACAACTACACTTGGCTTTTCTGGATCACTACAGCAAATGGCAGATTCCACTTCTTCAGGGTCTAAGTGCGTACGTAGCATTTATTGAGTGTTTACTATATCTTATGTAATCCTTATTAGAAAGAAACCTCTACCCCAGTTTCAGAACAAAGAAATAGATTCGGACAGGTTTCATAATCCTTTCTCCCAGGTCACACAACCAGTAAGGGGCCCAGCTGGGACTCCATCCCATGGCTTTCTGAAGCCACAGTGCCTGTGCTGCTTACCACGATGCCTTCAAAGCATGCTAGAAGAACTTTACATGTTAACAAATATCTTGAAAATTTAGAAAGCAAGCCCAAGAAGACTCCAGATAAGCAATCCAAATATTAAGGAGGAAAAAAGATTTAACCTTGAAAGAAAGAAATATTATTACACCCTCTCCCACCCAGAGCCACCAATAAATGCCTTCTCAGGCTTTTGTTTGTTTGTTTTTTGAGACAGGGTTTCACTCTGTTGCCCAGGTTGCAGTGCAGTGGTGTGATCTTGGTTCACTGCAACCTCTGCTTCCCAGATTCAAGCAATTCTCCTGCCTCAGCCTCCCGAGTAACTGGGATTACAAGTGCGTGCCACCATGCCCAGCTAATTTTGGTATTTTCAGTAGAGACGGGGTTTCAGCATGATGGCCAGGTTTCCTTATCAGTTTTGAAGCTACTTTATAGCCATTCACATTAAGCTGAATCTTCTCATGTTTGTGTTTTATGAGAGAATCAAAGTTATTTGAATTACCATTACAAATATTTCACCCAGGCTACAGGCCAGGCCCTGAATCAACAGAGGTGCATACATAAAACAAGAGAATCTAAATGACAGATAACGTAAGAGAAGAGTTCCAAGGAAGCAAAAGGGAAGAGGCTCATCAAGTTATTATTTTTTTGGAGATGGAGTTTCCCTTTTGTTGGCCAGGCTGGAGGGCAGTGGCGCCATCTTGGCTCACTGCAACCTCTGCCTCCCAGGTTCAAAGCAATTCTTCCGCCTCAGCCTCCCGAGTAGCTGGGATTACAGGCATACGCCACTGGGTCTGGCAAATTTTGTATTTTTTTAGTAGAGACGGGGTTTCTCCACGTTGGTCAGGCTGGTCTTGAACTCCCAACCTCAGGTGATCCACCTACCTTGGCCTCCCAAAGTGCTGGGATTACAGGTGTGAGCCACCACGCCTGGCCTTAAAATTCTTTAAGTGGCCAGGTGTGGTGGCTCACGCCTGTAATCCCAGCACTTTGGGAGGCCAAGGTGTGTGGATCACTGGAGTCCAGGAGCTCAAGACCAGCCTGGGCAACATAGCAAGATTCCATTTCTAAAAAAAAATTTAAGATTAACCAGGTGTGGTGGCACATGCCTGTAGTCCCAGCTACGTGGGAGGCTGGGGTGAAAGGATCGCCTGAGACCAGGAGGTCAAGGCTGCAGTGAGCTGTGAGTGCACAGCCTGGGCAACAGAGTGTGACCTTGTCTCTTAAAAAAAAAAAACAAAAACCAAACCAAAGCAAATCACTGCATTGTTTTAATAAAAATATATGTATCTTATGGGCCGGGTGCAGTGGCTCATGCCTGTAATCCCAGCACTTTGGGAGGCTGAGGTGGGAGGATCGCTTGAGCTCAGGAATTCAAGACCAGCCTGGGCAATCTAGTGAGACATCTGTACTACAATTCAAAACAACAATACAAGATGAGCTGGGCATGGTGGCACATGCCGATAGTCTTTGCTGCTTGTGGAGGTGGAAGGGTTGCTTGAGTCCAGGAGGTCAAGGCTAAAGTGAGTCCTGACTGTGCCACTGCGCTTCACCATGGGTGACAGAGAGAGACCTTGTCTCAAAAAAAGAAAAAAAAAAAGATAGGTACATAGATGGATAGATGTATCTGCAAATCATTCCTAGGAGCAGCCCAGACCTAGAGAGTTAAACCACCCAGAGTGACTCACATCAACAGGCCCTTTTGTCAGCAGGCATTTCCAAAATTAGAACTTGTGACCAACATGTCCAGCCACGAGGATCTATCACAAGTACTTGTCTCCAGCGCTGGTTTCTTAGGAAAAAAAGAACCTGTTAAATGTCAGGGCTTTGTGTTTTTGCCTTTGGGCTTTTGCCATGCCTGGTTATTGGGCACTTTCTGGTACTAAACAGTTAGTCGAAAGGAGCTTCCCCATGTCTTATTTAATTCTCTCATTGACCCTGTGGCCAGAGGTTCCTATTGTCCATACTCCTGGATAAACGCACTGAGTCCCAGGGAGGTGAAGTGCCTTGGCCGAGGGCCACCGGGGAGCTGGTGGTGCCTCAGCTTCAACCCAAGTCTGTGGGCAGTGGAGTCCGTGTTCTCTCGCCGTGGCACACAGGTCTGAGCCTCGGGAACGCTGTGAAGTAGGTCGGCTTCCCCCTCTCGGAGCCCCCACTGGGCACAGCCTCAGTCCCTCAGGGCCCCTCTAGGTGCCTGCTTGGCTGACTTGGCAGCCTGGAGAGAACAGTGACCCAGAAAAGCAAGAGGAGAGTTTCCAGGACGGAACACAGGTGCTATCAGGTGCCAGGAGCAGCGTGTGCCACACTCAGCCCTACTATGCTGTGGCTTTGTGTCTTTGGTACGTGCTGTGCCCTCAGCCTGGGCTGCCCTGGACTGGCCATTCCTACCCCCCCAGGACTTAGCCCAAAATCTTACTTTTTTTTTTTTTTTGAGATAGGGTCTCACTACATTGCCCAGGCTGGAGCGCAGTGGCACAGTCTCGGCTCACTGCAACCTCTACCTCCCGGATTCAAGCGATTCTCCTGTCTTAGCCTCTCAAGTAGCTGGGATTATAGGTGCCCGCCACGATGGCCGGCTAATTTTTGTATTTTTAGTAGAGATGGGGTTTCGCTATGTTGGCCAGGCGGGTCTCGAAATCCTGACCTCAGGTGATCCAACTACCTCGGCCTCCCAAAGCACTGTGATTATAGGCATGAGCCACCACAGCTGGTTTCCAAAATACTACTTTTTTCCCTAGAATGGAAATGCAATTATTATTCAAAATATAAGAGTAATCTTAAAAAATAAAAATATTAGTTTTAAAACGTTTTATATACAAGTGTAAAATTTATATGCACCCTATGTATATCAAATGTGTGAATGTATTTTTATATTTATAAACATTTAAACTAAAATATGTAAATTTATGTATAAAATTATAAAATATGGACATATCATACTATGTATATGTTTTGTAACCCTCATTTTCACTCACTACAAAATAAGTGTGTTTTATATGGTAAGTATAGATTTACATAATTTTTTCAAGGTAAATAGTTTAAAAATATAAAACTAGTAAATGCTCACTACAAAAAACAAATATTGCTAAAAAATATCAAGAAGAAAGTAAACAGCACAGAAAGCCCTTTCTTTTTTTTTTAGAGGAAGTCTTGCTCTGTCACCCAGGCTGGAGTGCAGTGGCACGATCTTGGATCACTGCAGCCTCTGCCTTCCAGGCTCAAGCGCTTCTCCTGTCTCAGCCTCCTGAGTAGCTGGGATTACAGGTGTGCACCAGCATGCGCAGCTAATTTTTATTTTTTTTATATTTTAGTAGAGACAGGGTTTCACCATGTTGGCCAGGCTGGTCTTGAACTTCTGACCTCAAGTGATCCACCCACCTCAGCCTCCCAAAGTGCTGGGATTACGGGTGTGAGCCATGACTCAAATTATATATACAGTTTCAGGACTTTTAAAAAAAGTTTCAGCAAGATCTTGGGGACATCCTTTCATGATAATACGCATAGCAGGAGATCGATCTTTTTAATGACTACATAATATTTTATTGTGAGACCATAACTTTATTGAATCTATTTGTAAACACTAGTGGTGAGCACCCATTTTTCAGCTGTTCAGAATTATAAACAACACTGTGATGAACCACCCTTATACATGTATTCTTTCTGGAGTAAGAAATAAATGGAGTGAAAAATCAGAATGTACAATTCTAGAGGTCCCACATTGTCAAATTATGTTGAAAAATGTGCACCATGAAAAAGTCTAAAAGTTCAGCCAAGGTTCACATGGGTTGTTTCTGGGTAAAAGAACCAGGCGTGACTTTGTTCTTTTTCCTATTCTCCTGTCCTCCTCAAATTTTCTATTATAAGTTTGTCCTTCATTATGTTGATGCAAGTTGGCATTTTTACATTGCACAAGAATATATGGTTTTAAACCACGCAAGTGTCACCTCTGATGACACTTTCTTTCCAGTTCCTCACTTGCTCTCATCATCTGCCACAGGGCTCTCAGGGACCCGCCAGCCCTGTGCCTAAGTTAGCACCAGCAGGAACCCACAGGTGTTCAGTGGGGAGTCGCTGACTGCCTTGGATAAGTGAATATGAGACAAGGTGTTAATGGCTCATGGTCCTCGGGTAACCCCCTTGGCTGGCATCTGCATTTAGCACAGAGGTCGGCCAAGTGGTTTCCAGCTTGTGGGAAAGAAGCCTTGAGGGTGGGTCCCCAAGGGCAAGAATGCCTTTCCCGGCTCAGTTCAATCAGATACCTGCTGCGGTTGTGCTTCTTCTGGCCATAGGTCCCTGTCTTTGTCGGTTCCCTTCACTGACCTGCCCAAAAGGAAGCTGCTTGCTTCTGGGCAGCAGCTGTCCCCTCCCTCCCCCAGAACATCTAAAAGGACACGAAGGACGTCTTCAGTATTTCCGTAGAGGTCACAGTGAAGTGGGCTGCTGTTTTATGTTTGGTTGGTGCTGAGACACTTCCTCTTTCATTTATGTCTTATTCTGGCCACCTCCTCCATCCCCCTCGGAGACTGAAAAAGGGGAACTTGAAAGAAAAACTGAAAATTTCAGATCGAGCTACAGTGCAGGAGACCATGCTGTCATCCTGAAGCGGAGGCTGGGGTGGTCACCTAGAGGATCACGGCATTCTCCAGGGGTCACTGAGGCCACTGACCCAGGCTTTCTTCTCTTTCTTTTTTAAAATAGAGATCAGAGTCTTGCTAGGTTGCCCAGGCTGATCTCAAACTCCTGAGCTCAAGCAATCCTCCCACCTCAGCCTCCTAAAGTGCTGGGATTACAGGCTTGAGTCACTATACCGGGCCTGACATGGGACCTTCTTCCTCTCCTCATCTGAACTTGCTTAGCTCCCACTCAAGTCTTCCTAAATGCCACATGGTATCCTTGGGACTCCTAATTCCTATTTGTTCAGGAAGTGAAATGATATTCTTAAAGTAAAAAGCAAAATCTGCTTTTGCTCAATTCTTTGACTTTACTGTATTTCTATGCCGTGTGTGTGTGTGTGTGTGTGTACAGAGAGAGAGTGCATATATACACACACATATGTACAGACATAGACACATACACATCGGATTGTGGTAGCTTTTGGAAACTCTGAGGCACAGAAAATAAGTTGCCTAACAAGACATCAAAGAATTGCAAAAGAGGCCAAGCACCAAAGGCCTTACTGACTGCCTTGCGATTTGTAGCATGACCGCTGATAAGCATCTATTTGCTTCAGTAAATAGAAGCTGAAGTAGAATCATAACATTTGTTCCAGGAAGCAGTAACTGAAGTCACAAATCATAAATAATAAAGCATGAAAAATCTTCTTTTAACCTAATGGACTAAAAGATTTCCTGCTTTTTTCATTTCTGCTAATGGCCTCTCTCCCTTGGCACTGCCAGAGCTGGCCCATTAAAGGTGAATCGAGCCTCAGTGTGCAGGCAGGACGTGGTCCAAAAGATCATTTGTAAGTTGGTTGTTTGGACCGAAGAATGTGTTTTCCCCTGGAAACCATTCTTCTCAGGGTGACTGGGTTCTCAGGTTCGCTTGCACAGTACTGTTCAACTTCTACTGAAGCTGAGCTCTGGGTGGTTGAGGGCGGGTTCTCTGCAGTGCAGGAGGGAGAAAGCAGGTCAGCTGCTGCTCCTTTGCATAGAGCCCTGGCTCTGAGCACAGTTGAAGTGTAAGTAGTTTTCTTTTCCACTTTCTCAACTCCCTTTTGGCATTCAGGTCCAGGGCCCTAGTCCTCGGATTGCAGCACCCTGCTTTAATGTGCCTTACCCACCTCTGGGCAGCTTGCCTGCTGAGGGGGGCCTGTGACCCCAAATTACCTACTTGTTCCTGCTTCCTGACCAATCAGACTTCCATTTCCTCAGGGTAGTTGATATCAGCTAAGGGCCAGAGGAAAAGTAAAAGGAGCAGCTATGAATTCACACTAGCATGTGAATCATGGAGAATCTCTTAACCCTCTTAATGTCCTCTCATGTTAAAATGAATTAGTTGTGAGGTTTGAGAGCCCTTGTGGGGCAGTATGGGTTAGGGATGAACGAGGTAGCTAAGGATTCAGAATTCACACACACATTAGTGGGACTCTTAGGCTCTTTACTGCACCTGCTTACAGAACACTGGCAGTCAGTTAAGAAATGATCCTACTCTGGAAAAAAATAGGAGGGTCATAGAGAAGAAACTTTCAGGTTCAGACACTGGGGAGACTCCCCTCAAGGAATAAGCTTGTTCTCTGCCAGATAGCCTCTGAGAATAAGCCACATTAATGCACACAGAACCCCCCCCCACCAGCTTGTTGTGCCTCATAATGAAACCTTAACAGATAGCCGAAGATTACCAGATGTTTATGGAAAGTTCTAACATGAAACAAAGAGACCAAAAACAGAGGAAACAACAGAACAAATCTTCAAAAGTAGTATAGTTACTGGCTATAGAGAAATAAGAAAAGACATTTTATCCATGAAATGAGAGGATGTATTTTAGACTGTTTGGGATGCTATAACAAAATACAATAAACTGAGTGGTTTGTAAACAACAGAAATTTATTTCTCACGGTTCTAGGGGCTGGAATCCAAGATCAAGGTGCTGATTTGGTGTCTAGAGAGGGCCTGCTTTCTGATTCAGAGATAGTGTCTTCTTGAAGTGGCCTCATGTGGTGGAAGAGACCCACTGGCTCCCCTGGGTCTCTTTTATAAAGGCACTAATACTATTGATAAGGGTTCCATTCTCATGACCTGATCACCTCCCAAAGGTTCCCATCTACAAATACTATCATATTGGGAGTTAGGTCTCAACATAAATTTTGGGGAGACACTGACATTCAAACAACAGCAGGGTGCAAAATAAAATAATCATAACAGGAAAGGGATTTTGGCTATGAAAAAGCAGAATAGTTGAAAGTACCTATTCAAAAGATACAAAATAATTGATTAAAAACCTCAGAACACAGTACAAAAAGATGAAAAAATGTGAGAGATAAGAAAATTTGAGGATCTATTCTGAAAGTTCAACAACCAGCAAGAATGGAGGGAAGGAAATTATCAAAGAAATAATACCAGAAAATTTCTCAGAATGAAAGGATAAGAGTCTCAGTATCGAAGGCCCCGATAAGTGAGACACAAAATGAATGGGAAGAAAGGTTCAGGCTAAGGCACATTTTTATAACCCTTCAGAACTCTAAGTATAAAAAGGAGATCCTAAAATCTTCCGAAAAGTAACAGATAACATACAAAGGACTAGGAATCAAAATGGCATTGAACATCTCAGTAGCAACATTGGAAGTCAGAGGAAACTGGAGCAAACTATAATTCTGAGGGGAAGTGATTTGCAAGCTAGAATCCACAACGACCTAGATAAATTTTCAGCCAAGTATGATGGCAGAATAAAAACATTTTCAGATGGCAAAGATCTCAAAATGTTTTCTCTATGTACCTTTATTCCAGAAGGATGTGCTTCTGAAACTAAAAGAGTAAGTCAGGAAATAGGAAGACACAGAATTTAATAATTTAAGAAGCAGCGGATCCAACACAGCAAAGTGAAGTTGCAGTCATAGGAACAGCTATGCAGCAGGCCCACTGATGACCAGTATAGATAGGAATGGGGAGATGAAGGTACCCAGAAAAAAACTGTAACCAGTGTGCATGGGTCATGTAGAGAAGCATTAAAAAAACAAAGTAAAGAATCAGAGAATCATGAAAAATGAGGCACATGAATATAATTTTTTAAAGAAAATAAATAATAGAAATCAAATTATGATTAACTCCAGGCAAAAATAAAGAGGTTCTACAAGAAAAAAAAGTATGGTCATAGTACACTACTTGGCTCTGCATTGCAAAATGTTTGCATAAGCATCATAATGTAAACACTGACCAACAGAATCAACCAAAATTTGTGATATAATCACAAGAAGAATGAGAGGTGAAAGTATGATGTATGAGAGTTAAGTCCTCATCTCTCATGGCAATAAACTAACAGATACTACCTAAAATTAAAAGATCAAGAAATCATCCAGGCCTGGTGGCTCACGTCTGTAATCCCAGCATTGTGGGACGCCAAGGCAGGTGGATCATCTGAGGTCAGGAGTTCAAGACCAGCCTGGGCAACATGGTGAAACCCCATCTCTACTAAAAGTACAAAAATTAGCCAGGTGCAGTGGCGGGTGCCTGTAATCCCAGCTACTCAGGAGGGTGAGGCAGGGGAATCATTTAAACCTGGGAGGTGGAGGTTGCAGTGAGCTGAGATGGCACCAATACATGCCTGGGCGACAAGAGCAAGACTCTTGTCTGAATTAAAAAAAGATCAAGAAATCTCACTATACTCTCATTGTTGAGAAACATGGAGCTAGGCCTGGCGTGGTGGCTCATGCCTGTAATCCCAGCACTTTGGGAGGCTGAGGTGGATCACTTGAGGTCAAGAGGTCAAAACCAGCCTGACCAACAAGGTGAAACCCCATCTTTAAAAAAAAGAGAGAATCATGGAGATAAATACCAGAAAATACAGCCAAGGAGTTGAGAACAGTAGCCTCTAGAAAGTTGGCCTATGGGATGGGGACTATTACTTTCCATTACAATGCTTTTAGTACGTCTTAGCTTTTAAATATGTGTACTTGGAGTATTTTCATATATACAGTAATTTTATTACTATTTATTTTTTGAGACAGAGTCTTACCCTGTCACCCAGGCTGTAGTGCAGTGGCACGATCTCAGGTCACTGCAGACTTTGCCTCCCAGGCAATTCTCCTGCCCCAGCCTCCCAAGTAGCTAGGAATACAGTCATGTCCCACCACACCTGGCTAATTTTTTTTTTTTTCAGCAGAGACGGGGGTTTGCCACGTTGGCCAGGCTGGTTTCAAACTCCTGACCTAAGTGATCCACCTGCCTTCTTGGCCTCCCAAAGTGTTGGGATTACAGGCGTGAGCCACTGCACCCGGCTCAGACAGTAATTTTAAAATAAAGTCAACAAATTAGGTAGACAAAGGATGCCTTGATTGTTAATCTAAATGAATCT
This sequence comes from Cacajao melanocephalus, assembly GCA_963573385.1. Taxonomy (NCBI): domain Eukaryota; kingdom Metazoa; phylum Chordata; class Mammalia; order Primates; family Pitheciidae; genus Cacajao; species Cacajao melanocephalus. Next base: position 106,756 of record CAUYLG010044571.1, on the reverse strand, counting down.
TTAGTTGGTGGTGTGTTGGTGTAAGTAAAATTCAGAGATCATAGGAAAAACAGATTGAGGAAAGGGTAGGCAGAAAGAAGCAGGGAACCACCTAGAAAGCACGGAGAAGCTGTTATGCCCAAGGGTCATTTGTGTATTTAGGAATGGCTAAATATTAATACATTACTGACTTGTTATACAAATTGCTTTCTGACTGTAAAAGTAATAATACTTATTGTAGAAAGTTTGGAAAATGCAAATTAATAAGAGGGAGAGAGAAAGAGAAATCAAAACCACCAAATAGCTCATTATTCATAGAGTATTACTTATCAGCATTACTTTGTTTTGTTGCTGTTGAGATAGAGTGAATGCAGTGGTGTGATCTTGGCTCACTGCAACCTCTGCCTCCCAGGTTCAAGTGATTCTCATGATTCAGCTTCCGAGTAGCTGGGATTACAGGTGTGTGCTACCATGCTCAGCTAATTTTTGTATTTTTTAGTGGAGATGGGGTATCACCTTATTTGCTAGGCAGATCTCGAACCCCCGACCTCAGATGATCTGCCTGCCTCAGCCTCCCAAAGTTCTGGGATTACAGGCATGAGCCACTGTGCCTGGCCAAGCACATATTTTTAAAACAAAAATAAGATTACAATGTATAGGCCAGGCAAGGTGGCTCAAGCCTGTAATCCCACCACTTTGGAAGGTGGAGGCATGCAGAAGGCTTAAACCCAGGAGTTCAAAACCAAAACAAGCCTGGACAATATGGTTAAACCCCCTCTCTACAAGATGTGCTGTAGGTGGTGTGCAGTGGCTCACACCTGTAATCCCAGCACTTCGGGAAACTGCGGTGGGTGGATCACCTGACAGGAGTTCGAGACCAGCCCAGCCAACATGGTGAAACCCTGTCTCTGCTAAAATACAAAAATTAGCTGGGTGTGGTGGTGCGTGCCTGTAATCCCAGCTACTTGGGAGGCTGAGGCACAAGAATCGCTTGAACTCAGGAGGTAGAGGTTGCAGCGAGTTGGGATTGCACCACTGCATTCCAGCCTGGGCAACAGAGCAAGACTTCGTGTCAAATAATAATAATAAAAAGATGTTCTCTAATTGTCTACATTTTACAAACTAGTGAAGAGATGAAAAAGAGGTCAATTAACTGGCACAGGTCCCATGCGTATAAGTGAGGGTTTTGGGGTTCAAGCACAGACCACCTTCACCTCAGACTGTCGGGAGATAGGCAGCCAGTCAAAACGCACATGTAAGAAAGCTCACGACTTCTTAGGCACTGAAGCAAGAATTGGTGCATCAGTATTCTCAATTTCAAACTTTGAGAACAGTCATGGTATGAATGCATTTTATTAAAGAGTGGGTTCAGGTGAGAGTGCATATGGGTACTGTGTTCAAAGGACACATTTAGAGATTTCAAGATCCAGGAGGGAGAACCAGTAAGGAAGGGCTGAGGAGACCCTCAAAGTTGAAAGATTCAAACACACAGAGTTAATATCCTCTAAAGAGAGCCAACAAGGGGTTAGGAGGGGAGAAGATAGTAAGACAAGTGCTGAAGTCATCAAGAAAATGTGCTTGCCTTTCCTGGAGACTGGGAAGGAGAATTAGGATGAGGAAAATCCAGAGGACGGTAAAATGGCCTGACTTCAAAAGAACTGAGACCAAGCACGGTGACTCACGCCTGTAATTCCAGCACTGTGGGAGACCGAAGTGGGTGGATCATCTGAGCTCAGGAGTTCGAAACCAGCCTGGGCAACAGGGTGAAAACCCATATATATATATATATTTTTTTTTTTTTTTAAAGAGAGGTTACTTTTGTGGCCATAGGACAATAGCTGGAAAACAGAAACAGGGGCTTAGTATTTTTGAGGGAAATGTGAGAGGGAACAAGTGGTGTCCAGGAAAGGAAGCTGGGTGTCCTTTAAGGTGAGGTCTTGAAAGTGAACCAGTGGGAGGTTTGGGGAAACAGGTTTGTAATGGAATTGGGCTTCCCCAGGGCTCCTCTGTAGGAAGCTGCTAGGACCAACAGATCATGCCATGAACTGGTGAAGAAGGAACTGAGTTGGATAGGAAGGGAGGTGTGCGGGTAGAGGACTGTTTGGAGGCCCACAACTTCAAAGGGAGAGGGGATGCTAGTTAGGTAGCGATTTGTAACTGGGATCACTCAGTGGCATTCAGTGGCATTACCCAGCCTGGCCATCTGCTGCGTCCTAAGGCCTGATGGGCGCTGGGATGCATCAGGAGCTGTATGCGGGAGTGTCCAAGGACTGCGAGCTTTGATCCCTCATGTTCCCAGGGCCGAAAGGGGTCCTCTCCTCTTCCAGATGACAATGCCGATGCACTAGGCCGAGCGCCGTGGCTCATGCCTGTCATCCCAGCACTTTAAGAGGCCAAGGTGGGCGGATCACTTGAGGCCAGGAGTTCGAGACCAGCCCGGCCAACATGATGAAACCCTGTCTCTACTAAAAATACAAAAATTAGCCGGACGTGATGCTGGGCACCTGTAGTCCCAGCCACTCGGGAGGTTGAGGCAGGAGAATCGCTTGAACCCCGGAGGCGGAGGTTGCAGTGAGCCGAGATAGCACCACTGCCCTCCAGTCTGGGCTAGAGAGAGAGACTCGGTCTCAAAACAAACAAAAACAAAAACAGAATAGCGAGACCCAGAGAGGCTGAACCTCCCACCCCAAGCCACAGAGCTAGCGAAGCCCTAACGCCGGCCCCGCGGTGCCTCTTCGACCTCACGGCCTCCCCTGAGCATCTAGGTTTCGACCTCGGAGCGCCACAGACGTGCCCACACTTGCGTGTCGGGGTTTCAGCCGCCGCCCCCAACAAATAAAGAGGGGAAAGTCCTGCGGGTGACGTCCCCGGAGAGTGCCGCGGCTCTGCATCAACCTGAAGCGGCCGCCGACTCATTTGGGGCCACCCTGGTTGCATTCGTCACGCTGGGGACGCCTCTCAAACCCGCAGCCCGCCGAGCACGTTCCCACACGGGCGACCCTGGAGACCAGGACGCGTCTGGGGCTCTCGAGAATTGGACCGCGGAGCCTCCGAGAGGGCAGGCGGGGAACTGGCGGACGGCGGGGGCTTGTAGTCCCCTCGCGACCCTCTGCTCTGGAAGACGCGGGCCACAGCCGCCGAACTCCGCGCCTGCCCTGCGGCCTCGCCCTGCGGGACGTGGCGCGGGACGGTAGTGAGCTGGGCGGGCCCACAGGGCGTGCGCGACGCAGAGGCGCAGAGCGTGGCGCGAAGGGGCGTGGCGCCGGTGGGCGTGACGAGGCGTACTGCAAAGGGACGCGATGCGCACGCGCGTGAGGGCTGCCGCGGGTGGGTGGCGTCCCGGCATGTTGGGTGAGGGCGGTTCGCGGGTGCTGTCAGAGCTGGGCCGGGGCCCCTAGGCAGGGCTGCCGGGTCGTAGAGGCGGGGGCCGGTCGCGGTCGGTGGAGAGGGATGAGGATGTGGGAGGGGACGACGTGGCGGAAGCCGCGGGGACCGCGGGGGCGGAGTGCCTCTGGGGAGCCAGGGAGGGCCTTTCCCTAGAGTCCTAGGGGAGAAGAGGCGAAGCGAGAGTCCCCGGGGGAACCCCCACTCCACCCTCAGCCGGAGACTGGGTCGTGCCTGCACGGGCCAGAGCCCACAGTGCGAGTTGCCATAGGCAACCAGCCGGGGTGGCCAACTCCTCCGGGTTTGCCCGGGATGTTCCGGTTTTGGGACCAAAGCATCCCAGGCCTCCAGCCCACTGCAGTGACTGCGCCGTGCGCCCTCTGCCCATCTTCTCCCACAGCTTCCCTAGATTAGGCTTGGGAGGCAAGAGGAGGCCTCCTCAACTTTCACTCTGCCTTTTTAATATTAAGATGAAGGCATACTCCATAACTTCTTTCCGGCCAGGCCCAGACATGTCCGTCCTTGTAAGATAAAAGCTTCCGTGGGAGCCTTCCTTCCTAAATCAAGGTAGGTAGACTACAGGAAGGTACATCTTGTTTTATAGTTTGTCCTGTAGAAGTCAGATTTCAGCCCAGTTGTGTAGGGGTGAGGATAAGCCTATGCTCCTATCAGAGCTTTGAGTACAGAGACATTTGTTCTGGAATTTCAGCCATCCTCGTCAACCCCAGAATTCAGAGGTTCAATCAGAACACACATTAGCTTAAGTTTTCCCATTAATTGTCTATCATTAAACTGGGAAAATCTAGATAATTAGGAAATATGACAGAGATGATCCAGACAGATGTTCAGTTTTTTCCTTGTCTAATTAAAAAAGCCTCGTGGTGGAACATCTGACCCATTCAGGAGGAAGGATGAAAGCTCTGCATAGGAACACGATGTGAATGGAAGAAACCTGTCATCGTGAGTCTGGCTTTTGATTAGTCATCTGATGTCTTCCCTAATCTGACGTGACTTTGAGGCCATAAACTTCAGTGGCTAAGCTGTAGCTTCTCATCCTGCAGTTAAATTACAGAAATGATAGGGCTTACATTAGTTTTGTTTTTATTTGGTGTTGAAGATCTTTGAGTCCCATTAGAAAGGATGAGTATTTTTCATGAGGCCCTAATGAATTAACTCATAGTATTATTATTATTAATTAATTAATTTTTTTGAGACAGAGTTTTGCTCTTGTTGCCCATACTAGAGTGCTATGGCATGATCTCAGCTCACCGCAACCTCCGCCTCCCGGGTTCAAGCGATTCTCTTGCCTCAGCCTCCCAAGTAGCTGGGATTACAGGCATGTGCCACCACGCCCAGCTAATTTTGTATTTTTAGTAGAGATGGGGTTTCTCCATGTTGGTCAGGCTGGTCTCGAACTCCTGACCTCAGGTGATCCACCCACCTTGACCTCCCAAAGTGTTGGGATTACAGGTGTGAGCCACCGCACTCGACCAGTATTATTTTTTTGAGACAGGGTCCCTGTTGCCCAGGAGGGAGTGCAGTGGCACAATCACAGCTCGCTGCAGACTCAACATCCTGGGCTCAGATGATCCTCCCACCTTAGCCTCCCAGGTAGCTGAGACTACAAGTGCGCACCACCATGCCCAGCTAATTTTTTGTAGATATGGGGTTTTGCCATGATGCCCAGGCTGGTCTCAAACTCTTAGGCTCAAGCAGTCCTTCTCCCTCGGCCTCCCAAAGTGCTGGGATTGTAAGCGTGAAACACTGTGCCAGGCCCATACTATTATTCCCCAAAAGAAGGAAATTGGGTGTGAGGTCATGCTCCTGTGGTCACCATGAGGTTTTTTGTGTTTATTTGTTTTGGACTCTTGCCCAGGCTGGAGTGCAGTGGCACGATCATGGCTCACTGCAACCTCAAGCTCCTGGGCTCAAGTGATCCTCCTGTCTCGGTCTCCCTGGTAGCTAGGACCACAGGTGTGCACCACTATGCCCAGGGAATTTTTAAATTTTTTGTAGCGACAGGGTCTCACCATTTGCCCAAGCTGTTCTTAAACTCCTGATCTCAAGCAATCCTCCTATTCCAAAGTGCTGAAATTATAAGCATGAGCCACCACGCCTGGCCACCACTGGTTTTTGTAATGGGAGCAGGTTTCATATGAGATGGAGGAATGGATTTTATGATTTTCTTCTTAATTTCTTAGATCCCCAAGAAATTGATTTGACCTGAGGAAACCACTCTAAGTGTGACCACTCTAAAGCATTAGCAGTCAGTTATCTCATTCTAGGGAGAAATCAGAGCTCTATAGGGAAGACAGTTAAAGTCCACAATACGATTATGTATTTTTATACTTGACTACTTGTGTTTTTTTTGTTAGATGCAGATAGTACGGCACTCTCAACAGACGCTAAAAGCAGCTCTCATCTCAAAGAACCCAGTGCTTGTGTCACAGTATGAGAAATTAGATGCTGGGGAACAGCGTTTAATGAATGAAGCCTTCCAGCCAGCCAGTGATCTCTTTGGACCCATTACCTTGCATTCTCAATCAGATTGGATTACCTCCCACCCTGAGGCCCCCCAAGATTTTGAACAGTTCTTCAGTGATCCTTACAGAAAGATACCCTCTCCAGACAAACACAGTATTTATATACAGTCCATTGGTAAATCCTGGTAAATGTGCTGGTTTTGGTTTGGTATTGCAGTGGTGCTGTTGTCAGGAATAGTCCGGGCTATTGGTCTGATTCAGATGGGCAGTTTTAGGATTATTTTTGATATTCATTGCAGTGGTACAAGTTTTGTAGCCAAAGTGACTTACAAGAGAACATTTTGTTTCTTTTTAATTCATAGTCAACACCAATGAATGATAAAGGTGTATTGAAAATTTAGAGTTGTATTTATTTCTAATTTGAATCCTCTTCCTCATAGACTGGGTATAAAGACTGAATACTCATCTTAAAGTCTGTCTTTAAATGTTCTTCCATATTATAGGATCTCTAGGAAACACCAGGATTATCAGTGAAGAATATATTAAATGGCTCCAGGGCTATTGTAAAGCATATTTCTATGGCTTGAGAGTAAAACTCCTAGAACCAGTTCCTGTTTCTGCAACAAAATGTTCCTTTAGAGTCAATGAGAACACACAAAACCTACAAATTCATGCAGGTGAATTACACAACTTTGCAATTTGAACTGAGTAAAGGAAGCATGTGTATATAATATGCACACATACATATATATCTTTCTTTTTAAATAGGGGACATCCTGAAGTTCTTGAAAAAGAAAAAACCTGAAGATGCCTTCTGTGTTGTGGGAATAACAATGATTGATCTTTACCCAAGAGACTCCTGGAATTTTGTCTTCGGACAGGCCTCTTTGACAGATGGTATTCCCATTGTTGTTAGAAATTTCTTCAAAAGAGGGAAAAAAATTCCAGCCAAGAATCATTTTGATATTTAAAACTGTATAGTATTTTCAGTTGAGATGTCATGCCATAATGAGAAGTGTGCTGTTGGCAGATTCTGATAATCTACGTTCGAGTTGGCCATTCACTCCCTACATGACCTTAAAGGTAACAATACCTGGCCGGGTGCAGTGGCTCACACCTGTAATCCCAGCACTTTGGGAGGCCGAGGCGGGTGGATCACCTGAGGTCATGAGAGCAGCCTGACCAACATGGAGAACACCCCCCACTAAAAATAGAAAATTAGCTGTGTATGGTGGCACATACCTGTAATCCCAGCTACTTGGGAGGCTGAGGTAGGAGAATCGCTTGAACCTGGGAGGCAGAGGTTGCGGTGAGCCAAGATTACGCCATTGCACTCCAGCCTGGGCAGCAAGAGTGAAACTCTGTCTCATTTAAAAATAATAATAATAATTACAGTACCCACATCATGGAGTCATTTTGAGATAATTTACATAAAAGTGCCTGTACATAAAAAGTGTGTATAAACCTGGGCTACATAGTAAGACCACATGTCTACAGAATAAATAAATAAATAAATTAGCGGGGCATGGTGGCACACACCTGTAGTCCTAGCTACTCAGGAGGCTGAGGTTGAAGGATCTCAAGAGCCCAGGAGGTTGAGGCTGCAGTGAACCGTGATCATGCCACTGCACTGCAGCCTGGGCAATAAAGTGAAACCCTGTCTCAAAAAAAAAAATGTATATATATGCCTGGCATATATATAGGCATTCAGCATAACAGCTAGTAAATGTCAGTAATTCAGTAGCAAGGTGAGTTAAACCACTTACAGTTTGAACTATCATTAATGGATATGAAAATCTTGCTAATTGTTTTTCAATTCTTTTCATAGTCATCTTGCACAGATAGAATAGCCATAGACTAAGTGCATGCTTCTTCCTCATCCTACAGCATTTGTTTTTTGTTTTTTAATTTAAAAAGTCAAAACTTCCATCTTTGATTTGAGATATGTCATAAACCTTGACTCATTAGGAACTCTACATGGTAATATTGAGGGTGGGAAAGGTTCTGGAAACAGGTCATATTTTTAGCCTTTTTTTTGGTCATCTCTCTGCTTATCTTCTCCTCTCCCCTTCATTTTTGCTCTTTTCTAATTTCATCCCCAAGAATCTGAGACAGACTTGAAAGGGAAAAGGCCCCCAAGGGCAGTGGTCCATTAGTGTTCGGGGAATGAGGAGTCAGTACGAGGGACTATCCTGAGAGTTTATGGTCTGTCCAGATGTTACATTCACCTTAGGATTTATGTGGGGCGGTAAGCTTTTTGGGACAAATGTTTCTACTAGCGGTGGGGGCTGTAGGGTTATAGAGCCTCTTCCCTACTCCTTTATTCTATTCTCCATTTACGTAAGGTTTCTTGTTGCCCACCCACCTCCATGGTCCTACCAACATGCACTCTTGTAGACATGGGTCCCTACTCTTACTGATTTTGGCGGTGTGAGGTAGCTTTTTATCATAAGTTTTCTCTTTTATTATTAACCTTATAGAGATGGAAACATTAAAAAATAATTTACCTTTTATTTTTCTTTTGAGACAAAGTCTCCCTCTGTCACTCAGGCTGGAGTGCAGTGGTGTGATCATGGCTCACTGCAATGTCAATCTCCTGGGCTGAAGGGATCCTCCTACCTCAGCCTCCCGAGTAGCTGGGACCACAGGACCACCACACTTGGCTATTTTGTTGTTGTTGTTGTTGTTGTCGTCGAGGTGGAGTCTCCCTATGTTACTTAAGCTCATCTCAAACTCCTGGGCTCAAGCTATCCTTCTGCTTCAGCCTCCCAAAGTGCTTTGACTACAGGTGTGAGTCACCACACCCAGCTAAAAAAATAATTTTAAAGCCATATGTTCATTTATTTGGCTATCGCTAGCTAATTTATCTTATGTATTTGAGAGATCAGGAAACATTTCCCCCAAACTGTTTTTACTTTAATTCTTTTTTTGGTAAGTTTCTTAAATATTACAAGACGCAAAAGATTTACATAGGAAAGTAGCAGGAATAGACAGTGATAATATCTTACTTAACACAAGTGGTCTTGTTTTCTCCAAGTTTACAAAGATTGGTATTTTTAAATTGAGAAGCATTGATTATGAAAGAAAATAATCTTCTATTTGTAGGATTATTGGAAGAAAGACATGTCCTTGCTAAAAGTATTACTGTAGTGAAATATGCCTACATTTGATTGGCCAGAGGAGGTTACTTGTGATAGATGAATAGATTTAGTCTTTTCTTAACATGAATAGATTTAGTGTTTTCTTAACTTCCAGAATGCAATCTTTCCCTGATTTTTGAATTATCAGTCTATACTTTCTGGGTAAATGGAGGTGAGGAAGTTGTTTTTGGATCAAATTAGATTGGACAAACCTACTATGGGTTTGTTTTATTTAAAAATGTATTACTTTATGCTAGGATTACAGGCGTGAGCCACTGTGCCCAGCCTATTAAAAAAAAAAAGTATTACTTGAAAATAACTGAACGAGAGGCATAAATAAAAGTGAGAATGTAAACAAGTCAAAAGTATGAAGCAATACCCTGTAGAGTGAATTATGTATCAAACCATGTTCCCTGTGCTTGCAGAGATGGTTGTTATAACTCTAAATGTAACACAGGAAGTCAGTTAAAGGATATTTATTCTGGTCACCAGACACTAGTGACATAATAGAGTTGTGCTGTTCTTTGAAAAGGGGGTGGGGGTGGAGGTAGGGGAGGAGGTTATTCTGTCTGAAGCCGTGGTTTAAAGCATGGTCTACAAGACATCAGGGGAAGTTGTCCTTAGTGCTGTATGGGAAGGCCAGCAACCCCTCCAGACACACGTGTAACAGATCTGTTTAGTGTGTCCTTAAAGAGTGAAATCATCATTGCCTGTTGTTCATGTGATTCTTTTTTTTTGAGATGGAGTCTCGCTCTGTTGCCAGGCTGGAGTGCTGTGGCACTATCTTGGCTCACTGCAACTCTGCTGCTTGGGTTCAAGCCATTCTCCTGCCTTGGCCTCCCAAGTAGCTGGGATTACAGGCACCCACCATCATGCCTGGCTAATTTTTGTATTTTTGTAGAGACAGGGTTTCACCATGTTAGCCAGGCTGGTCTTGAACTCCTGACCTCAGGTAATCCACCTGCCTTGGCCTCCCAAAGTGCTGGGATTACAGGTATGAGCCACCACACCCAACTCATGTGATTATTTTTTATGATTCCGTTTTGAGTACTTGATTTGGAGTACTTGCTACTTTCAGAAAAAGACTTCTTTTGTGGGAAAAGACTCTCTGAAACTTCAGTTTCTCAATAATTTGACCTCAAGTCCATTAAGTTTTACAGGGCAAGGCAAAGTGGATAGCAGCACATAATTTTGATAGGGGAATCTGGGGCAAAAGTCTTCGCTGGCAAACCATAAGTACATCAGATGGTGTGGACACAGTGACACAGAGGTGCACTCACTGGCCAGATGGGCCAGCAGGCTCTTCTTTCTTTGATCTTTCCTCAGGGACCTTACTCTCATTCTGTCGCCGCTTGTCCTCTTTTGGTAGGTGTGGGGATATTCAGCTTTGCCAGGTATGGCAGTGATTTTTATAGCTTGCGCTATGAAGGCAAAGTGAAGAAGCTCAAGACAACATCTTCAAGTGACTATTCCATTTTTGACAACTATTATATTCCAGAAATAACTAGTGTTTTACTGCTTCGATCCTGTAAGGTAAGTTGTAAAAATCTGACAGGACCATTTTTTTTTTAAAAAAGATCTTTGTTCCCTAAATTGTATAGTGTCAGTCCTAAGGCAATATTATAAATGAGTTTGTGTCATTTGTATAATTTTAGTGCGTAGTGCTTGACTGAAATGATCAGTAAAACAATTTAAATGGATACCTTCATGTTGAAATTTACAATATCAGTGCCAGGTTCTTGTACTAGTTACACGCAGCCTTGGCTATACCCAGGTCCTGTCTATTAGTATAATTCCTGAATTCTGGTGTGAGCGGGTAACCTGCTTTTTCAAGCTACTGTGGTCATTGGGCAAAGCTGCCTTCCCCAGGCCTTTGGAGGACCTCTGCTCTCTGGCCTCTCTGGGAGCATGGGCCTTCCTGCCCTGAGCTCCAGGATACCCTGGACTGTAGTTGTTCTGGCAGTTCCTGATCTCCCCTTCGGTTTTTTTGAAAGCCTATCTCCCCTTTCTCCATAGCCAGAGAGACAGGCTTTTCCTTTAGCTAGATAAGTTCTGCTTTCACCTGTATTATTTGTTGGTTTGAGAGCTGTGCCTCTTAGAACTACATTCTCAAAGTGTGTTCCATGGGCCCCTGTGTCATTGTCACCTGATGTTCTCGTTAGCATGCAGATCAAGTCCTCTTTCTCCCAGACCTACTGAAATCAGCATCTCTAGGGGAAGGGCCCCAGAATCTGCATTGCAACGAGTACCCTAGTTTAGATCAAGGTTTCTCAACCAGGGGTGATTTTGCCATCCAGGGAATATTAGCAATTTCTGGAGACATTTTTGATTTTCACAATCAGGGAGGGAGTTCTGTTGGCATCTAGTGGGTAGAACCAGGGATGCTGCAAAGCATCGTGCAGTGCACAGGACACCCTCCCACAACCTGGTATTATCTGTCCAACATGTCAGCAGTGTTGAGGTTGAGGAAGTCTATAGCAAGAAAAGCAGTAAGACATTTGGGAAAATGAGGGATTATTAAGTCTTTGAAGGTTGGACAGGGTGAAGTTTTGGCAATCATGGTAAGGGAGTTGATTCCTATTTTTCTTGGAAAAGCAAGAAAAAGAAGAGATGTGTAGCTTAATGTGATGGTGGTCTTATAAAGCCTCAATGTGGTTGTGCTGCAGACTTTAACCCATGAGATTGGACACATATTTGGACTGCGACACTGCCAGTGGCTGGCATGCCTAATGCAAGGCTCCAACCACTTGGAAGAAGCTGACCGGCGCCCTCTAAACCTTTGCCCTATCTGTTTGCGCAAGTTGCAGTGTGCTATTGGCTTCAGCATTGTAGAAAGATACAAAGTAAGTTGGGGGCTGGACGATGTAAATGGGTGGGGGGGGAAGTGGTTATCTCAGTAGCAAACTGACATTTCTATTATATCCTTCTCAAGAGCTATAATTTATCAGAGGAGATTAGTGTAAAGATTAGCAGGAAGCTGCGGTTAAAAAAAAAAAAAACAAATGCGAAGAAATGCCCTTCTGAAAAACTTCAGCTTGGCTTTGAGTGATTTGTGCTAACAGTTCAATGAGGAGCAGTGGAAGAAGTTTCTCTACTTCTCTTCCATTTAGGGCAAGAGAACTTGACTTTGCAGAACAGAATAAATATAGATACGTGTGGCAAAGTTCATTTTTTAAACCCTGTAAGTCTGTGCACAGGATTTATCTTTCCAAATATGGGACAGAGGTATGATGTTCATTAGGAGAAAAAAATGATTTTCTTTAAAAAGGAAGAAGGAAAGTACCTAATCTCAGTATGCATGTGTGTGTGCCCACACATGCCCACAAATATCAGTGTACATTCATGTGGCTACTCATGGATATGACTGCACATTCAGGTGACTGCACAGAAATGTCTACACATGTGTTTTCACATGCATATGTCTACCGGTGCCTGTGTGTACACTTATGTATGTATGTACATATCAAATTAATATAATGCCTTATGGAATATTTAGCAAGTTGGGAAAAAATAATATCCTATCATGCTAGGAAAAAAGGGTAAGAATTAGTGCATTTCTTTTTCATCTTTTTTCAGTGCATACTTTTGGCATAATTTGTAATTCTGTGTGTATTTGGTAGGTGCCCTTTCACTCAGTTTATCTTGAGCATTATTTCATATTCATACCATCATTAACAAATGCAGCATCTTCCTGGGGTAATATGTCACCTCATGATCTAGAAGCCAGTGTTCTTCTCTTGCCTGATCTATTTTGCTGTGGTTTGTTAAAACACACGTCTTGTATGTTTTTCCAGGCACTGGTGCAGTGGCTTGATGATGAATCTCCTGGCACACCTGGAGCAACTCCAAAACACAGTCGTGAGGATAATGGGAATTTACCGAAACCCTCAGAAGCCTTTAAGGAATGGAAGGAGTGGATAATAAAATGCCTGGCTGTTCTCCAAAAATAAGGACCTTCAAATAGGAGCGATTGAAATAAATAACTACTTGCATGTAATGCTTTCATTTGGGTGGAATACTTCATTGGAATAAACTACTGATCTTGTGCTGTGTCAGAGTAACAGAATAGAACCTTCTTTCAGATGCCTGAATTGAAATGAAACTCATTTTGCAGAATAAAAACTCTAGAAACTCTATCTTCTCATGTTACTTACCTGGTCTGTGGCAGCAAGCTTATTATTTCCATTCTCCAAATATGTGTATGTCTCACAGGAAAGCTGGGACTAGTGGTAACGAGTTAAGTGAATAAATAACTCGGAAAAATAACTGTATATGCTCCAAGGAGCCAACCAGCATCATTTCCAGGGAGTGATTTCGTTTTTAGAAGAGCTACTCCCCTCTGTTAGGCCCAGCCAAGTCACATTTTTAGACAGCCATAGGCTCTGATCTCCACCCACAGCCCTCCTCCTCTTTTGTGAGCCTTCCTTACTCTGTGGAGTGCATTACCTCTTTTTTTTTTCTCTCTTGCTGGTAGTCACCTTATCCCTGAAAGAATTAACAGCTTGTATCAGTTTTCAGCAGCTTAAAATATGACCTCTTAGGAACATGTGTAAGTGAAAATAACAATGGTGCTTACACAACCACAACACTTTTGGTGGTGGGAGTTCTGTTGCAGTTCTCAGCTATAACACGGTCATTTATGAGGGATCTTACAAATAGTTTGGAATGGTATTTATATTTGTGAATGTTGTACTTTTTCTATACATTGAGAGCAGGTTCCAGGTTTATTTCAGTAATAATGTCTTTCTCACCTTCTTACATTGTGAAGTGTTTACTTGAGTCCCGGAAAGAGTTTAATGGGGTTATCTGTTGGGGTGCTATGAATGCTGATGATGGCTTGCAGGGTGTGAATATCAGCCCCATTGCTGCGGGAGTGGACAGGTGGAAAACCCCAGACTTGACAGACCACCTCTGCCATGTAGACGTATCATAGAAATCTAGAAATTACATTGAGTATTTTATGGAATGCCAGCGAGCAGACAGCATTTCCTACTTTCCTATCTTATCTTGAGGGTAAGACTTAAAGGTATTTTTTTTTTTTTGTAATTTGAAACCTAAATTATTTCATTGATGTATACAATATGATGTAAGGCACATTTTATACCTGAGTCCGTGGTTTCCCTTGGATTCATTCTCCTACTTGATTAAACCCATTTAAGTCATTTTAGAAAACGGTGGTTTGCTCTTCAAGTTAATTAGAGAGAATACTTGGTCATTCTGTTAACCAAAAGAGACTCTGATGGAGCATGGTGCTTTATGGACTCTGTTACAGGCTGATTTCCTCCTTGAATAATGTACTCAAAAAATTATTGTCCATTTGATTACATTTTCTTTTTTTATCCTATAAGGTAAGCACAGTTTTAGTCCTGTAGGTCAGCTTTTGCCACAAACTCTTTTGAACTAAGATTTGCCTAGGTGAATAAATCGGGGATGGCAGTTGGCTGGAGAAGATATAAGCTCCATTTGTGTCTACTCTGCACTGTGAGATTAGGAAAAGAATCATCTAACAAATCGTTCACTCTTGCTAAACATTGAACTAAACATAAATTTCATATAATGCATTTATTCAGCAATCCTAAGTGCTGTGTATATCGTATATATTTTTGGACAATTTCTTAGGGTTAAGCTTAAAAATATAATTTGCCTACTGCAACTAAATCTTTGTAGTTTTTCTTTTTTCTTCACTAACTAATGGCTATCAGTATGAAAATTGTTGTAGTTTTAAAAGAGAATTTTCACTAAGTAAATCCAAGCAGATCTTGCTCTGCAAATGCTGAATGAACAAAGGATTGAGCTAATAAAGAGGATTAATAATTTTTTGTCTAAATACTCTTAGAAATCAATGAATTTGGAATGATGTTCATTTATGTCATAGATCCCGATCCCGGGCACCGGTGGAATTGTTGTCTCTCCAGTCAAGAGATTTTTTTCAGGCCTCAGGCTTTTCATGGTGAGGGTTAAATAGAAGAATTTGGCGAGGATTACCCGTCAGTTCTTGTCCAGCTTGCTTTTCGAAACACACATTCCCCTGATATGAATAATCTACATTTCAAGCTCTACGAGGGACAGAGGGCCGCGTTGCTCCCCCTTGGGAGCAGGAGTGCTAAAATCGAAGCAGGCAGCTGCGGGACCGCTATAGCCTGCCCTGCGCTCGGGCCCTTCCCGGGCAGGAAGCGCGTCGCTGTTCCCGGCTGCGCCCAGGCGGGTGCGAGCGCGCGGGCCCAGCAGCTGCGAGCTGCCGGCGCGCCACCTGTTTCCGCGCCCGGGGATTTCCCCCCGCGGGGCTCCGCAGTGTGGGGTCGGTCGCTTGGCTTCCCCTGGCGTCAGCGACCCAGGGTAACCTCCTCCACTGCAGCCTGACGTGCAGGCCCGCCTGTGTGGAAGAGCCACGTGTGCCGCGCTCTGGGCATGGCCTTGGAAAGTCAGGACCGCAACGGCAGAAGAGCAGTGAGTGGAATCGTCTCTCGGGTAGAGCATTTAAAAAGTGCTTCATTGAAGAGTTTGAATCTCAGTCACTTTCTAGATGCTGATATCTAGAGTAGCATTGTCCAATATAAACATAATACAAGGCACATAGGTAAGCGTAATTTTTCTAGTAGTCATATTAGCAAATGCATAAAGAAGCAGGTGGAGTTAATTTTAATAGTATATTCTATGTAATCCAATGCATCCAAAATATTATTTCAACTTGCAATCAATATCAATGCTGAATGAATGATATCCTTTTTTTTTTTTTTTTTTTGCTACATCTTCAAATTCCCGTGTGTATGTTACACTTGTGGTACATCTTACTTCCAACTGGCCACATTTTCACATGCTCAACAGCCCCATGTGACTTGTGGCTACTGTATTGGACAGTGCAGCTCTAGACCAGTACCCAACTCTAGTCTACCTGGAAAAATGTACCCAGGATATTGAGTTACTAGGAGACGAAGGCTTATTTCAGGAAAAGGTCATGCAAGTCTTCTGGCTGTACAGCCAGTGCTGACATTCAAGTTGAAAGGGTGTAGACATTGTAAGGGCCTCTGGCTTCAGTGTTAATTCATTTCCTTAAATGCTTGATACTATGCTGTTGCAGATGGTTTTTTACCCTCCCCTCTTCGTTTTCAAGGGCCTGGTATTGTCTTCAAATGCATTTCCATGTTTGGAAAGTGGAGTAGCAAAGCATTAATAATGTGGAGATTGTTTAGTCCATTTCATGGAGGAGGATGCATGCCTGCAGCAGCCGAGTAAACTTGCGTGTCATTTAACCAATGGCAAAAATGTGATCAGATCCCAAGTCCCCTGCTGTTGAGTTATTCGTTGTTTTTACTGTGCTACATGACCTCATTGAAGTAAAATATCACCAGCCAGAACCTAACCACTTTTTCCCCCAGATTGTTTACAAGGGGTTATACACGATTAAACTTTCAATTTCTTTTCTGTTCAAGTGGAGTCGTCCGGGGTTGCTCAAAGCTGGAGAAATCAGTCTATGTACTTTTGCCTTAGTACCAAAAAAAGAGAGGTGCAGTATTTATTTATTTTTGAAATAGGGTCTCACTCTGTTGCCCAAGCTGGAGTGCAGTAGCATGATCATGGCTCACTGCAGCCTCGACCTCCGCGGCTCAAGTGATCCTCCCACCTCAGCCTCCCAAGTAGCTGGGATTACAGATATGCACCACCATGCTTGGTGTATTTTTTTAATTTTTATTTTTTAGAGATGGGGTTTTTCCACATTGCCCAGGCTGGTCTGGAACTCCTGAGCTCAAGTGATCTGCCTGCCTTGGCCTCCCAAAGTGCCGGGATTACTGATATGACCCACTGTGCCCAGCCAAAAGTTGCAATATTTAGTAAAGCTCTTGCAACTGATTGAGGCATTAAAAAAAAGTATTGTGAAAAAAATGTCTACTGGAAAACACTTTAGTTAAAACAAAATCTGTTGGGGCAATATGTTAAAACTCACAGACCTCCATACTTACCCCAGTATTGATTTCGTCCCACAGTTTTCCCTAGCGTCTGCTCATGGATCAGTTTTTGCTTCTCTACAGCTGAGCCACTCATATAAGACGCTACTGCTGGACACTCTGAGACCCATCCTTCCTCAGATGCTGAACCGGTGGGTTCTGAGCACAATGCGTTCAGTGTCCTATGGTTATCCAGCCGTTTCATAGCAGCACAGACTCTCTTGAGCTGTAACTGTCAATAGATACCATTTTTTTCTCTTGTGTAACTAAAAGGGAAAAAAGTCTATAACTCATTCATTCATTCATGTGTTTTTTCTTTCAACAATTTTCATAGAGCACCACCTACTGGGTGCCAGGTCCTGCTCAAATCCTTGGGAATATAGCAGTGAACAAAGAACTCCTACCCTAAAACACTAATGGATGAGACAGAGAGTCAAGGAGTAAACAGATGCTTTATTTTATTTTATTAATTTTTTTTTTTGAGACGGAATTTTACTCTTGTTGCTCAGGCTGGAGTGCAATGGCGCGATCTCAGCTCACTGCAACCTCTGCCTCCTGAGTAGCTGGGATTACAGGTGCCCGCCACCATGCCTGGCTAATTTTTGTATTTTTGGTAGAGCTGGAGTTTCACCATGTTGGTCTGGCCGGTCTTGAACTCCTGACCTCGTGATCCACCTGCCTCAGCCTCCCAAAGCGCTGGGATGACAGGCGTGAGCCACCGTGCCCGGCCTTATTAATTTTTTTTAAGACAGAGTCTTGCTCTGTCACCCAGGCTGGAGTGCAGTGGTGTGATCTTGGCTCACTGTATCCTCTGCCTACTGGGCTTAAGTGGTCCTCCCACCTCAGCCTCCCAAGTAGCTGGGACTACAGGCATGTGCCACCACACCTGGCTAATTTTTGTATTTTTTATAGAGAGGGGTTTTACTATGTTGACCATGCTGGTCTCAAACTCCTGGGCTCAAGCAGTCTGCCCACCTTATCCTCCCAAAGTGGATGCTGTTATAACTTAATGTCAAAGTAAACAGATAGACACAAGTACCATTTTGAATAGGATAGACAGGACTGCCTCCTTAGGGGCGTGGCATTTGGAAATGATCAAATGGAAGGGTCAACTTGCGTACACATCTCAGAGAGGGGAGTACCAAGCAAAGGGAACCACAAATGCTGATGCCTAAAGCTTGCAACAATAAGAACAATAAGAGAGATCAGGCGCAGTGGCTCACACCTGTAATCCCAGCACTTTGGGAGGCCAGGGGAGGTGGGTCCTGAGAGGTCAGGAGTTCAAGTCCAGCCTGGCCAATATGGCAAAACCTCGTCTCTGCTAAAAATTAAAAAAAAAAAAAAAATTAGCCAGGCATGATGGTGGGCACCTGTAATCCCAGCTACTTGGGAGGCTGAAGCAGGAGAATCACTTGAACCTGGAGGTGGAGGTTGCAGTGAGCTGAGATTGAGCCATTGCACTCCAGCCTGGTCAACAAGAGCAAAACTCTGTCTCAAAAAAAAAAAAAAAAAAAAAAAAGCCAGTGAGGCTAGCGTAGCAGGAGCAGAGGGAAAAGGAATAGCATCAGGCAGTTCACACAGGGCCCATTGCTAAGGATTTATGTCAGACTTGTGCTGTAAGAGGATTGCTGTGGCTGCGTTTGGAAAATTAAGGTGGGGGTGGCGTGTTGCAACAGTGGAAGCAGGCAGGCTAGCTGGAAGACTACTGTAATAATCCAACTGAGATATATTGGCTTGGACCAAGGGTCCTGGTGCAGTTGGCAGAAGCAGTCAGCTCCTGGATATATTTAGAAAGGAGAGCCAATTGCATGTATGGAGGAGTGGGTTTGAGGAGGAGGATCCAGAGTTCTGCTGAGGACATTTTAAGTTGGAGATGCCTAGTTTATATCCATGCCCTGCCATGCAGGCAGATGTACGTCAGGAGCTCAGGGACAAAGTTGGGACTAAGAATGGGAGGTGCCGGTGCAGAGAAGGTACTTAAAGTTTTGGTTCAATTCTAGGGTATATAAGTTGTTAGGGAAGTTAGTATGCCTTGTTCTCGAGTTGCTGGGAAGGCATGTAAATGATACAAATACATGGCCACAATATGTATTTTCTCAATAATATTTGGTGAAATGTTCTGGGCGTGAGGTTTGGCATCTGATTTTCCCTGCAGGAAACTGATAGTCATTGAAGTCGTTTTGATTTGAGTGTGAGCTGTTACATGGAAAGAGGGGTTGTAAGTTCTCTTGCCACTTTTCTTGTTCTGCACCTTTAGAGAGTCATTACGAGAACTGAACACTAGGGGGACCCAGTTTCCTTACTTATGCAACCAGCTGTAGGCTATGGTCACCCTCCTTTAGGACACATGCAATATAAACACAAATCTGAAAACAGGGGCCACTTCTCTTTTCTCAATGCAATGTATACTTATAGCAGTGATCATTTTGCGTGTAACATGTCTGAATTCCTTAAATAGGTCATTTAAAGTAATGTGCATAACCATTAAAATGTTTCTGAGATAGGGTCTCACTCTTTGCCAACGCTGTGTGCAGTGGTGCCATCTGGACTCACTGCAATCTCTGTCTCCTGGGCACAAGTGATCTTCCCACCTCAGCCTCTCGAGTAGCTGGGACTACAGGCCTGAGCCACCATACCTGGCTAATTTTGGTTTCGCCATGTGGACCAGGCTGGTCTTGAACTCCTGGCCTCAAGCAATTCACTCATCTTGGGTTCCCAAAGTGCTGGGATTATAGGCATGAACCACCATACCTGGTCACCATTTAAAGATTTAAAGGCAATGGCTTCGAAACTCTAGTTCCCTATTTGTGAGTTTCATATTTGCCACCTTGTAAAAATAAGGATAATGATTCCTTTTTTATTTCTTTTTTAATTTTAATTTTTTGAGATAGAGTCTTGCTGTGTCACCCAGACTGGGGTGCAGTGGCACGATCTTGACTCACTGCAACCTTCACCTCCCAGGTTCAAGCAATTCTCCTGCCTCAGCCTCCCAAGTAGCTGGAATTACAGGCATTCACCGCCATGCCTGGCTAATTTTTGTATTTTTAGTAGAGCCAGGGTTTCACCACGTTGGCTAGGCTGGTCTTGAACTCCTGATCTCAAGTGATCTGCCCGCTTTGGCCTCTCAAACTGTTGGGATTACAGGAGTGAGCCACCAGGACCAGCTGAAGGATCATGTAGATTTCTGAATTACGATAGTTGAATTGGATTATGGAAATCTAAATGTCATAAATACCACCTGGTGATTTGAATCTGTGCCACAAGAATTCTGACATAGAATCCCTTTTCTTTTTTTTTTCTTTTTTTTTTTTTTTTTGAGATAAGTCTCGCTCTGTCACCAGGCTGGAGTATGTGGCACAATCTTGACTCATTGCAACCTCTGCCTCCCAGGTTAAGCGATTCTCCTGCCTCAGCCTCCCCAGTAGCTGGGACTACAGGCACATGCTACCATGCCCAGCTAATTTTTGCATTTTAGTAGAGACGGGGTTTCGCCATGTTGGCCGGGATGGTCTCAATTTCTCGACCTCGTGATCTGCCCACCTCAGCCTCCCAAAGTGTTGGGATTACAGGCGTGAGTCACTGCACCTGGCCATAGAATCCATTTTCTATTTTATCACCAGGCATTAAGCTAAGGGAAAGGCAGATAAATGCTCAAAAGCTGTATTATATTTTATTGGAGTATAAAATGTATAACTTTGTTAAAAGGTTTGGATATATTTTGCATTAGTTATAGATACATAGGTCTTAAAAGAGTACATGATCTTAACTCATTTTTATAACTAGAATAATTTCACTTTTGGGGAGAGAAAGTCTACACAAGGTTTGTACCGAAACTTTTTTAAGTCAACAAGCTTAAAGCAGAATCTTTTTAATTAGGGGAAATGAAAACGTAATTAACAAATGTATCTTTATAGTAGAACGATTATATATCCTTTGGATATATACCCAGTAATCAAACACCACATGTTCTCACTCATAGGCGGGTGTTGAACAATGAGAACACATGGACACAGGGAGGGGAGCACTACATACTGGGGTCTATTGGGGAGAAATAGGGGAGGGACAGCGGGGGGTGGGGAGTTGGAGAGAGAGAGCATGGGGAGAAATGCCAGATATAGGTGAAGGGGAGGAAGGCAGCAAATCAGACTGCCACGTGTGTACCTAAGCAACAGTCTTGCATGTTCTTCACATGTACCCCAAAACCTAAAATGCAATTTAAAAAAATGTGTTAGCTATAAGGCTGGGCATGGTGGCTCACGCCTGCAATCCCATCACTTTCGGAGGCCGAGGTGGGCAGATCACTTGAGGTCAGGAGCTCGAGACCAGCCTGGCCAACATGGCAAAATCCTGTCTCTACTAAAAATACAAAAAATAGCTGGCTGTGGTGGTGCACACCTGTAATCCCAGCTACTCAGGAGGCTGAGGCAGGAGAATTGCTTGAACCTGGGAGGCAGAGGTTGCAGTGAGCCGAGATCGTGCCACTGCACTGCAGTTTGGGTGACAGAGCAAAACTCTGTCTCAAAAAAAAAAAAAAAAAAGTGTTAGCTGCTTATTCTTTCCTTTTTGGGGCAGTTATGATCTAAGAATTACTTTGACTGCAACAAATCCTTTCCCATGGGTCAGGACTGTTAGTTCTCAGAGTTTTGCTTCTGGTGATGCCGACCTGTGCCTGATACAGATGTGTGGTGAAGGGGCTGGACGCTGTGGTCCACAGGTCAAATCCAGTCCACTGCTTATTTATTTTCTGTTTGAGTGCTAATGATGTGTTTGTTTTTTTTAACATTTTTATGTGATTGATATAAAAAAATTCCTGTATGAAAATCTTGTGAAAGTCACATTTCCGCATCCGTAAATAAAATTCCATTGAAACACTGCCATGTTCATTCATTTATATATTGTCTGTGGCTGCTTTTGACCCACAATGGCAGAGTTGACCAGACAGAGGTCTCATGGCCTGCAAAGCTTCAAATATTTACTATTTGGACCTTTACAGAAAAAGTTTGCCAGCCCCTGGCATGTAGAGTCTGTGCTGTTTACTTACAGGTTACAACAGTTTGTAGAATGATTCTGTAACAGTGTAGTCTTTCACTATTTGCCTTTATGACTTTTGATAGGCTTACTGTACCATGATATCATTTCATTAATGTATTTCTCATTAATAATTAAATTCCATTGCTGCTTTCATTATTTCAATTCTTAGATGAGAATATGCTTCATTTGATTATATTGTTTAATTTTTATTTCCCCCTCCTGTTATTCATTACTTAATACTTCTCTTGAATTATTTAGTCTTTTTTAAAGGTGCTTTAAAATAATTTGTATGAAAGACTCAACATAAAATAAAATTATCCTGCTTTCAATGACCAAAAAAAATTTAAAAAGACATGAAGTTCAGGCCATGCACGGTGACTCATGCCTGTAATCCCAGCACTTAGAGACCGAGGCAGGTGGATCACCTGAGGTCAGGAGTTTGAGACCAGCCTGGCCAATATGGTGAAACCCTGTCTCTACTAAAAATACACAAAATTAGCTGGGCATGGTGGAGGGCATCTGTATCCCAGCTACTCGAAAGGCTGAGGCAGAATTGTTTGAACCTGGGAGGTGGAGGTTGCAGTGAGCTGAGATTGTGCCATTGCACTCCAGGCTGGGCAATAAGAGTGAAACTCTGTTACAATAAATAAATAAGTTCAGTAGACACTTCTTGGGAAACTGTATGTGTCTCTAGTAGAGTTAAAAGGTTTTGCAAAAGATAAGCATTAAAAGATTATTTATTTGGAGTGCATCTTTGGTGAGTTTTTATAACTTTTTAA
The DNA here is from genome assembly GCA_963573385.1 of Cacajao melanocephalus. Taxonomy (NCBI): domain Eukaryota; kingdom Metazoa; phylum Chordata; class Mammalia; order Primates; family Pitheciidae; genus Cacajao; species Cacajao melanocephalus. Next base: position 84,017 of record CAUYLG010044571.1, on the reverse strand, counting down.
TTTATTTTTTATTTTTTTAATTTTTTAAAAATTTTTTTGAAAGAAAGAAAAAGAGAGAAAAGAAGAAAGAGTGAAAGAAAGAGTTTTTATAACTTTAATTGCATGAAACATGGAATGCTGTGAGAGTCAATAAGAAAACCTTGTAACAGAAGAAAATCAGTCTCTTTAAATAAAAAAGCCATAAATTTATTGCAAATCTAGAAGTACCAGAATGTCACTAATACAGAACAAATCAGCAATCTTGTTTTCATTTTCCTCCAAACATTTAAAACCTTGATTATTGACATACTGAAATTGGCATACATTTTGTTTTCATGCAGATAACAGAATAGACACGGAGCAGATCCCTCAGAAATAGTTATAAATATTAAATTGTATTGAACATTCATAGTAAAAAATATGTTGTAAAGTGCTGAAGTCATGTAAGTCTGCAAAACTGCCACAAGCTCAAAGTTCTTCTCAAGCAGTGACAGAGATTTGCTACATCCACCTTGTTTTAGGTATGCCTGTTTTTGACAGACTCTTTGTCATTTCTTCCCCCACCCTCCCAAAGTTTTATAGATTGTCCTATTTCTATGGCTGATAAAATGCTATACAAAATGTAGCAGGTGGTGATGAATTATGCCACTTTCATTTCAGTGCAGAGAAATATTCAAGCTTGTGTGTACCTGTAACCAAACTAGGCTTGTTATGTTTTTCCCCCTGAGTTGTCATAAATTAACATTAACGATGAATAAAGATGGAGCAGCAAGCATTGACTATCACCTGCAGGGTGAGATTGCGGTAAAATAGGTGAGTAAAAAGTCACCTGTTATCCTGACACTTGCCCTCTTTACAGAAAACTGCTAACGTGAGAAATACTATACATGTAGTATAACTCTAAAAAAAAAAATTAAGAAAGAGAAAAAATACAACAAACAATGACCACTTACCCGATACCTCTGGCAACTTAGGACAATCAAGTGTTATAGAAGATGTAAATTGCAACTTGTAACTCACTATTAACATAAATGTCTCTGTTCCCCCATGTGAAATACAGAAATGTTTCAACAATTAGATGTTTTTTCTTTAAATCAGAAATGCTTTTAACAGTTTAAGAAATATAATTCTGATCAAAGAATTTCCTCAAGTATTCTTCGATGATAAAACACATTAGTTTTGAAAGCTAAGGCGATTTGCTATCCATTATTTTTTCCCCTTTAAATGGCACATGTTGCCCTTAATCAAATGGAAGAATCATGACAACTTGGCCTTTTATGAAAGTATTTTTACAAGATAAGACGTATTCTGTGAGGCATTTAAAGGATTGCAGAAAGGAGGTAAAAATGATGTTTCAGATTTTATTTCTTTTGCTTATTTTAATCATCCTCGAATAACTTAATAATAAATAGTGGTTTAAATTAACGACACTACAGTCACATATTTCTGCATAACTAAAAGCAACAGGAAACACATTTTTAAATGCCGTTTTGTATATTCTGTGCTGAAATACTTCTGGTAAGGACTAGCCATACAAAGAAGTGGTAATCTTCACATTTATGAAGTTCAAGTTATAGAGAGACTTAAAATTTGTTTATTAGTAAAATGTTTGGTCTTAAACTGTACTTCATTTCCATGCAGTATGTGGAAAATTCAGAGGCTGTTATTTGTTAATGGGAACCTCAGTATTTTACAAATTTTTTAAATGATTGAAGTCTTCCTTTTTTTTTTTTTTTTGACTGGCCAATTTCATTTCAATGACCTGGGCTAGATGTTGTTTTATATAAGATAGTAGTTGATTCAGACAAGACCATAGGAAGGAAGAGAAGAAAAAGAAAGTCATTTATCCCATGTGAAAGCTTTTACAACCACTTTGCCAGTTCATGTCACTATTTTAATATCGGAATGTGAACCGAAGAGTCTTTTTACATATCGTTCGTATTGCTACTGAATACAGCCAGATTTATATACGGAAGAGTGCTTGTTTTTTTTTTTTTTTTTTTTATTTGTTTTGGTTTTAAAAACAAGCAAAAAGGAAAGCTTAAAAAAAAAAAAGATGTTGGTAGTGCTCTCCACATACACATTCCCTTTAAAATGTAGCTTTGAAAGTAGAGTGGAGGGGTTGGCTCCTCCACCTGCTGTGTCCCCGGTGGGCCCACCCCTCCCTCTCCAGCCAGCACAGTGGCTGCTGTTGTAAGAAACTGTGTCATACTGGCTCCATTTGCACCTGAACTCTGTGCTCATTTTTTGCAAGATCCATTTCCAGAAAGTCTTCAGGTATGTCCTCTAAAGTCTTCCCACGATGGCTCACTACCTTTGTTTCACCTGAATGAGGATGCTGGCACAGTCCCACCTTACACGGTCTCACCAGGGCGAGGCACACAGCAGCCAGGGCCATGCCAGCTGCGCAGGAGTAGAAGGCCCTGCTGTAGATCTTACTGTGGTCCACCAACAAACCTGGAAGAGATCATGGCGCCTGTTAACAGCATCCTTCCTAGACATAAGCCCTCTCACCCAGGCGACTGTCACATTCAGAAGCCTCTCTGTTTCATGGCCTTTCTTGTTTTCTTTTGTGTTTCTAAAGAAAAATCGGTGTTGGCTGGGTATAGTGGCTCATGCCTGGAATCCCAGCACTTTGGGAGGCTGAGGTGGGCGGATCACAATATGAGGAGTTCGAGACCAGCCTGGCCAATATGGTGAAACCCTGTCTCTATTAAAAATACAAAAATTAGCTGGGCATGGTGGTATATGCCTGTACTTCCAACTACTCAGGAGGCTGAGGCAGGAGAATTGCTTGAACCTGGAGGCAGAGGTTGCAGTGAGCTGAGATCACGCCATTACACTAGGCGACAGAGCAAAGACTCCATCTCAAAAAAAAAAAAAAAAAAAAAGAAAGAAAAATGGGTGTTAAAGGCAGAAATCTTCGCTAGACTAGAGAGGAGAAAGAGAAAAACAATATACTTGTTCTTCTTGGGCTAAGTCTGTCCTACCAGAGGATCTAAAACCTGGGACATTTAGATGCATGCTTATTTAAAAAGGTAATATTCTTCAGTAGGAAGGAACTGTATTATTTTCACTTGAGTTCACTTTAGGTATTATTTTTTTTGAGATGGGAGTTTTATTCTTGTCACCCCGGCTGGAGTGCAATGGTGCAATCTCGGCTCACTGCAACCTCTGCCTCCCGGGTTCAAGTGATTCTCCCACCTTGGCCTCCCAGATAGCTGGGATTACAGGTGCCTGCCACCATACCTGGCTACTTTTTGTATTTTTAGTAGAGAAGGGGTTTTGCCATGTTGGTCAGGCTGGTCTGGAACTCCTGACCTCAAATGATCCACCCGCCTCGGCCTCCCAAAGTGTTGAGATTACAGACATGAGCCACTGCACTTGGCCCACTTTAGGTATCTTTTAACAGGGGGTAAGATTTCTAATCACAAACACTTTAAAAACCTATTTGGGATCTAAGATATGAAACATACCTATGTCCCTCCTATAAGGAAATATTCTGTACAAATCAATTAGGTATTTACAGAGTGCCACTATCAATTCCCAGATACCTTTCCTAAGAAGGGAAGATGACTTACAGAAGCCCGTTCTGTGATTCTAAAAGTCAGGTGGGCTATGAAGGTGATAAACCCATGAGTTCCTGTCTAGCATGCGAGAAGGCAAGGTGATAGAAAACGTCTGCGCCAGTCTGGACTACAGACACAGGTTCCAGTTTTGATTCGACCACTAATTTACCGTATGAGCTTTGGCTTAAATTCTTTGGCCTTCAGTTTCCCCATATTTAAATTAAGAGGGCTGGCTCAGGTAATCCCTAATCCCTGACAGCTCTAAAATCCAATGGAAGTATAAAATAGCAGTAAGTTTTTATATGGCTTCAATGGGAAGCTGGCAGAATTCCTAAGGGAAACTAGACAAGCATTTGTATTTTGTGTATTTAAATTACCTGCAAGGGGTGGTCCAGCCAGTCCTGATATGCTCTGAATGAAGATGTAGACCCCAGCGGCAGAAGACATCTTCTCAATGCCCACGACATCATCTTCAGCAAGCAGTGGAATGTGGGTTCCTCCTATTGTTCCAACCATAAACCCAAAAAATATGCTACAAGACATTAGACCCCAGAATTCAGTAGCAAAGGTAAAGGCAAACAGAGACACAGTCAGTAAGATGACGCAGATGAGCTCAATGTAAATCTTACGAATGGGCTCTCTGTTGAGGACAAAACCAGCTCCGATCCTCCCGAAAACTTCTGCGATGGCCATCGTAGATAATAAAAAAGCAGCACGGTCCTGGTCGATGCCCAGACTAATGCCCACAGGAATGATGTACAAGGAAGGTGCGAAGAATCCCAGTGTTGCAAAGAGACCAAATAATGCATAACAAATAAAACTTTTCTCTTTCAAAATGGAGAAGTCTAATAGCGGGGCTTTCTTTTCACTTGGCTTGGGGCTGGCCTTCACCAGGACCTGTTGCATGTCAGCCTTCAGCTCCAGCTCTGTGTTAGTGTGGCTAGGCACATTTTTAGGTGAGGTAGTTAGTTCTACTCCTGAGTCAATGGAGTCTATTGAGGTTCGTGTTTTCTCGTTTTCAAGCATATACTGCGCTTCTTTCCGATTCTCCTGGACGACTACTTTTGGTGACTCTGGTCCTCTGATGATGATTGGTCTGAGCAGTGCTCCGAAGACGACAATGTTTAACTGTAGTAGGCCCACGAAGAGGAGGCTGTATCTCCAGCCAATGTTCTCCTTCAGGGCCATGATTGCTTGAACAGGCAGGAGTGAAGAAGAAGTAAAATCTAAGGTCAATAATGGACTCAAGACCCCAGAGAAACCATTAAGAAGAAATGCGGATCTAGATTTCATTATAAGTTTTGTGGAAATGTATTATACTCAGCAGTATGAATGTACTCAATCTTTTTTTTTTTGAGATGGAGTCATGCTCTGTCACCCAAGCTGGAGTGCAGCGGTGTGATCTTGGCTCACTGCAACCTCCACCTCCTGGGTTCAAGCCATTCTTCTACTCAGCCTCCCAAGTAGCCGGGATTACAGCCATGTGCCATCATGCCCAGCTGTTTTTTATGTTTTAAGTAGAGACAGGGTTTTGCCATGTTGGCCAGGCTGGTCTTGAACTCCTGACCTCAGGTGATCCACCCACGTCAGCCTCCCAAAGTCCTGGGATTACAGGCATGAGCCACCACGCCTGGCCAAAGATTTTGTTTTGAGATGATCTACACACAGATAAGAAGGCTGTCTTGGGAGAAGTTTTCAATTAGCAATACTTGCACCTCGGATAAACCTCACTGGCTATGATATTGCCACTGCGAAAAGTAGAAGGCTGTCTTTATTAGCATAATCTAAACCCACACTGAATGTAGCTCTTTTGAAAAAGGAGAGGACATGACAGGTGTAAACATTTGCAGATTATTAGATTATTCTGGAATGCATGTGTCCAGAAAGCCCTGCCATTGCAGATGTGCCCAGTTAGGAATCCACACCTATTATTAAGGTGGTCTGAATTCCTAAAGTGGGGGTTAGGGAGGACAGATTCTAAAAATGAGCTGGAGAAGGGATGGTAAATAACCTCTCCCTATGCATACACTTAAAGTCATCCATACTGTTGACAGAAATTACTATAGCAAGGCTACCTGAGTGGAGTCCCTCACCACATTAATACTTGTCCACCTACCTGGTGCAAAAGCAAACACAGCGAAACATTCTCCTGTGGAGGCAACTGCAGTGACAATGGAACGTCTTTTGCCAAAATACTGTGACAGTATGGTTACAGTTGGGAGAAAACTAAAGCAGTATCCCAAACCTGTGGAGGAAAAGTCAAAAAAGCCAGTGAGACCCACATACTGCCAGAGACTGGAAAGAAGCATTCAGAGATCTGGGATTGTCGCTTTTGCTTTTGAATCTACGTTCTGGGAGCTAATATAAGACTTGTATCTAGAAAGAAAGAAGTCATTTCATATGTGCAGATACATAGGAAAAATTTAGTCTGCAAATCTTAACAATTGTGTGTGTGTGTGTGTGTGTGTATCTATTATCTATGAGGAATATATGGCCTCCTTGTATTGTTCATTTCACTTTATTTATTTTTTACACACAGGGTCTTGCTCTGTTGCCCAGGCTAGAGTGCATGGTATGATCACAGCTCACTGGAGCCTTGACCTCCCAGACTCAAGTGATCCTCCCACCTCAGCCTCCAAAGTAGCTGGGATCACAGGCACACACCACAATGCCTAGCTAGTTTTTTAGTTTTTGTAGAGAAGGAGTCTCCCTATGTTGCCCAGGTTGGTCTGAAACTCCTGGGCTCAAGCAATCCTTCTGCCTCAGCCTCCCAAAGTGCTGGGATTACAGGTGTGAGCCACCATGCTGGTTACTCCTTTTAAATGGAAAGAGGTTTTCTTAGGCTCCCAAGAATAAGTCTAGCATGTTGCACTTCCCTTTCAGCCCTGGATACTTAGACACTGATCTGAGAAATACTGGCTGCAGAAATTCATCTTACTTTGTAAAAGTGACATCTTTTGGCTGCAAATACAGCAAAAGAGAAGTTATCATCATCACTGGTGAAGATCAAACAAAAACTCTTGGGCACTTGAGAATAGGTTCCCAGGTCCCCTGAAGTACATATTGCTCAGTTCAAAACTACTGATCTGAGACACTGTTCGTGTTAAAGGAAAAAAAAGAAAGAGAAAGAAATATAGTTTGGCTTTAATTTCCTCCTTCCCCTTCCTTGTTCTTCAAACTAAGAACTAGTTCTAGAGAACTTCTGAGCCAAAGAGGTACACTTACCAGAGATGATGCCGATGGCGACATACATATGAGAAACTTCTTGTGAGAAGGAGGCGGCCACCATCCCGGTGCTGACAAGCAGCCCCCCCAGCATCACCACCAGACGGTGTCCGAAACAATTGCTCAAGACTGTGGTGAGGGGAGCTGCCGAGAAAGAACAAAAAGTGATATTTTAACAAACAGAGGCTTTAGGGTTACTTCCATACATAAGACTCCTTCCTCTACGTCTTACATGTGGAGAGATGATGTCAAATGTAAATACAGCTGTTGTGGTGGCTCATACCTGTAATCCCAGCATTTTGGGAGGCTGAGGAGGAGGATTGCTGGAGCCCAGGAGTTTGACACCAGCCGGGCAACATGGTGAAACCCTGTCTCTACAAAAAATACAAAAATTAGCCAGGCACGGTGGTTAGCACCCATAGTTGCAGCTACTCAGGAGGCAGAGGTGGGAGGATTGCTTGAGCCCAGGAAGCAGAGGATGCAGTGAGCCAAGATTGCACCACTGCACTCCATACTAGGTGACAGAGTGAGACCCTGTCTCAAGAAAAAAACAAAGCCAAACCATAATACATTTCATGCAAAGTCAGTGCAGGAATGATTTCATTATTTGTTCAAATTCAACACGATTTGTCAGCCTCCTGAAAGAAAGCCAGAGCAACAGTATAAAACTTTTATCTATATTTTTAGATGACTCTGACTCACCATGAGCATCTATAAAATTAGATATGTATTTAATTTATGTTATTCTATGATAAAAATTGGTTTTCCTATGATTGCTTGAATCATTTTTTCTCTACTCTAATGCTTTGGATTCTTTTTCAAAAGCTCCATTTGGGGTCAAATTCTTGTTAGTTTCTTTACAGGATGAAAGAATGTGAATGCTCAGTTATGCACTCCTGAAGGAGAATTGCTATGGGATAGATAATTGAAAGTGAATCATCATTTGCTTAGCTTCTATAAGCTGTGTCCCCTGGGACATTTAAATCTGGCAAATTAGTTTCCTAGTTATAGGTTACTTAATATTAACTTGAGAACACTGACATAAGTGAGCCATTGAGAGTTGGGTCGAAGAATAACATGATAGAAGAGGAAGTGGGAAAAAAGGATTCCATTTTTTGGCATTAGTCTGTATGTATCTACTATGTTAACTATTAGAATACAAAGTAATCTTGGATGTAGCTCATAATAAGCACACTCATCATTTTGAGCCAGGATGTTGGCTCAAAGCATTAACAACTAGAATAATAGCATTTGGAAGAATTATCTTCTGGTATGATAGTATTAAGGGGAAAATTCTTGTTGACTACATTTTTATTTTTGATTATAAAAGACCTAAAACTTAAGCTTTGGGATTTTCTTTTTATTTAGATTGCCAAATACAACATTTTAGTCCTAATTCGTTTAAATTATCTTTCTAAGAAGGCAATTAAGTTTTTCACAATTTAAAAATTAAGTTATCTTAATACTTATTTAAAAAAAATTTTTTTGAGATGGAGTTTCTCTCTTGTTGCCTAGGCTGGAGTGCAATGGCGCGATCTCGGCTCACTGCAACCTCCACCTCCCAGGTTCAAGCAATTCTCCTGCCTCGGCCTCCCAAGGAGCTGGGACTACAAGTGCAAGCCACCATGCCTGGCTAAGTTTTTTAATTTTCAGTAGAGATGGGGTTTTGCCATGTTGGCCAGCCTGGTCTTGAACTCCTGACCTCAAGTGATCCACCCACCTCGGCCTCCCAAAGTGCTCGGATTACAGGCATGAGCCACCATGCCCAGGCATCAGCAACTTTCTGATATTGCTTCTTAGACAGTGACTATATCCTCACCTCCTCACAAAAGGGAGTTGACTGCTCTCCTCAAAGGAATCTACAGAATCCTAAGAGAGTGCAGACAGCAGATGTTTAATACATGTGTGTTAAATTGAGCTGTCATGGCTGGCAAAAATAAGGCTTTTTCCCTCAGTGCCTTGTATTTCTTGCCAATCCTCAATGCTCTGAAACCCCCGTTAGTTGAGGCCAGGAAGGACCAACTATCATATAAGGGAATAGATGCATCAATCACACCAACTACCATTACTTAGGTAGGCAAATTAAAAGGGGCCTACACTTTGAGGTAGGCTGAGAGATGGTTGGGCTGAGAGATGTACTAACCTGAAAAGGTTAAGACAAACACACAGATTGAGATGATCCATGAGATTCTGCTGTTGGATTCATTAAAACTGTCCATTAAGTCATTAAAGAAGACACCAAATGTCTTGATGATGCCGTAGGTGAAGACTTCAATGAAGAAAAATGAAACAGCTACCACCCAGCCCCATCCTCCGTCAGGCACTTGAGTATACACGTTGGCTTTGAAACAAAGCTTTAATTTATTTTGGGTCATTCTTAATCTGAAATAAAAAGTTAAAAAACAATTCAGATTAGCAATAGCATGAGGGTTGATGATTCTCATACTAGATAAAAACTACTTACCCCATTTCTTAGATAGATAGATAGATAGATATAGATTCAACAACCTATCTATCTATCTATCTATCTATCTATCTATCTATCTATCTATCTATCTGTCTATCTATTTTCTGAGACAAAGTCTTGGCTCTGCCACCCAGGCTAGAGGGCAGTGGCATGATCTCAGCTCACTGCAACCTCTACCTCCCGGATTCAAGTGATTCTCCTGCCTTAGCCTCCCAAGTAGCTGAGAGTACAGGTGTGCACCACCATGCCTGCCTAATTTTTTTTTTTTTTTGAGATGGAGTCTCGCTCTGTTGCCAGGCTGCAGTGCAGTTGCATGATCTCAGCCCACTGCAACCTCTGCCTCCTGGTTCAAGCAGTTCTCCTACCTCAGCCTCCTAAGTAGCTGGGATTACCGGTGCCCACCACAATGCCCCACTCATTTTTGTATTTTTAGTATAGATGGGAGTTTTACTATGTTGGCCAGTCTGGTCTGGAACTCCTGACCTCAAGGGATCCGCCTGCCTTGGCCTCCCAAAGTGCTGAGATTATAGGCGTGAGCCACCACACCCGACTGGTTGTTGAATATTTCAATCATGTACAAGTAGTATAAAGTCTTTGGATAATTTTATGCATACATACATAAACACAAATCTTGGTTTTGCACATGGTACCCCTAAAAAGAAAGTTAAATGTGACAGACAAATAAACAGACATGAAGAACCAGGGCAGAATATTTAGAAGCATATTGGAGGACACTGAATGGCCTCCAGACCAAGTATTAATGCTGACCTTGAAGGAGTCGACTTAGGCAAAAAAAGACTGCACTGCCCATAAGGAATGCTGATCAGAAATAAAGCCTAGAAAATGGAGGCTGACGGGCATGGTGGCAGGCACCTGTAGCCCCAGCTACTCAGGAATCAGAGGCAGGAGAATCGCTTGAACCCAGGAGGCAGAGGTTGCAGTAAGCTGAGAGTAAGACTCCATCTCAACAACAACAACAACAAAGAGAGAAAATGGAGGCTGAAGAGCAAACACTAGCTGTGCATCCAGCAGCTTCCACTGAGTGTCTGTGATACCACATGCATCTCTGCTTGATATCCCTGGACACTGCAATCACCCAGCCAACTCTTCTTCCCCCCATTTCCCACTCAGTAAGCAATATTCTGATTATGATTTGGTGTCCCACGTGGAGGTACCTACACAGATAGAGTGTCAGTATAAATCAAAATGTGGGCATTCTGTCTTCTGGGAGTTTGTTAAGCAGGAGTAATTTCCTCAAAGTTGACCACCCCTTGGTGTATTAGGAATTGAATTTCCAAGTACATGATGATATTCTAGAATATGGTGTCTAAATAAGGTACTATTATACAAACCATCTGGGCACCAATTAACTGGGTTACCCCTGACCTCACTGTGCCTCTCCATTCAAACTGCAACAGACATCAGAACAAGCAAACCTGTGCCTAAACACCACTAAGAAGACATTGACATTGACATGGGTTTAGCTTAAGTCTTCTGGACTGGTCTCTAGCACATGAATACTGTCTTTTTCAAAGCCTCTGTAATTACATATACTTTGAAACAGTCATGTGTATTTTTAGCCTAACTAAAAATCAATGATATCTATAATAATCAATGAGTCCATGGTCTTAGAGTTCTTAATGGAAACCAACAACCTCAAGTTTAAGAATTCTTTACATACGACCCAAAGCAATCTACAGAGTGGATTCCTATCAAAATACCAATGACATTCTTCACAGAAATAGAAACCAAAAATCCTAAAATTTGTTTGGAACCACAAAAGATCCTAAAGCCATTCTGAAAAAGAACAAAGCTGGAGGCATCATACTAACAGACCTCAAAATATATGACAACACTACAGTAATCAAAACAGCATGGTACTGGCATAAGAGCAGACATATCGACCAAAGGAACAGAAGAGAGAACACTGAAACTAATCCATGTATCTACAGCCAACTGATTTTTGGTAAAGTGCCAAAGACGTTCATGGGAGAAAGGTCTCTTCAATAAATGGCAATTTGAAAACTGGATATCAATACAAAGAATGAAACTAGACCCCCACCTTTCACCCTATACAATAATCAACTCAAAATGGATCAAAGACTTAAATATAAGACCTGAAACTATAAAACTACCAGAAGAAAATATAGGGGAAACATTTTAGGACATTTGAGGAAAGATTTTTATGAATAAGACTGAAAGAACACACACAACAAAAGCAAAAATAAACAAATGGGATTATATTAAGTTAAACAGATTTTGCACAGCAAAGGAAACATATCAACAGAGTGAGACTGGGCAAGGGTGGCTCAGGCCTATAATCCCAGCACTTTAGAAGGCCAAGGTGGGTGGACTGCCTGAGCTCAGGAGTTCGAGACCAGCCTGGGCAACATGGTGAGACCCCATCTTTACTGAAAATACAAAAAATTAGCCTGGCATGGTGGCGCACACCTGTAGTCCCAGCTACTCAGAAGGCTGAGGGACAAGGATTGTTGGAAGCCAGGAGGCGGAGGTTGTAGTGAGCTGAGGCTGTACAGCTTTACTCTAGCCTGGGTGACACAGGGAGACTGTGTCACCAAAAAAAAAAAAAAAAAAAAAAGTGAAGGCTGGGCACGGTGGCTAACATCTGTAATCCCAGCTCTTTGGGAAGCTGAGGAGTTCAAGACCAGCTCGGCCAAGATGGTAAAACCCCATCTGTACTAAAAATACAAAAAATTAGCCGGGCATGGTGGTGGGCGTCTGTAATCCCAGCTACTTGAGAGACTGAGGCAGAGAATTGCTTGAACCTGGGAGACAGAGGTTGCAGTGAGCCAAGATCACGCCACTCCACTGCAGTCTGGGCGACAGAGCGAGACTGTGTCTCAAAAAGAAAAAAAAAAGAAACAGTGAAAAGACAACCCACAGAAGGATAGAAAATATTTGCAAACTATTCATCTGACAGGGCATTACTATCCAGAATATACAAGGAACTCAAACATCTTAACAGAAAAAAAAAAAAAACTCCCCAAAAATCTGATTTAAAAATGGGTGAATAATCTGAACAGACATTTCTCAAAAGAAGACATACAAAAGGCCAACAAATATAAAATGCACAACATCACAAATCATTAAGGAAATGGAAATCAAAACCACAGTGAGGTATCATCTCACCCCATTTGCGATGGCTATTATCAGAAGACAAAAGATAACAAATGCTGGCAAGGATTCGGAGAAAAGAACTGTTATACACTGTTGGTGGAAATATAAACTAGTACAACCAATATGAGAACAGTGTGGAGGTTCCTCAAAAAACTACAAATAGGGCCAGGCATAGTGGCGCACACCTGTAATCCCAGCACTTTGGGAGGCCAAGGTGCGTGGATCACCTGAGGTCAGGAATTTGCAACCAGCCTGGCCAACATGGTGAAACCCCATCTCTAATAAAAATACAAAAAAAAAAAAAAAATTAGCTGGGCTTGGTGGCATATGCCTGTAATCCCAGCTACTGGAGAGGCTGAGGCAGGAGAATTGCTTGAACCCAGGAGGCAGAGGTTGCAGTGAACTGAGATTGTGCCACTGCACTCCAGCCCAGGTGACAGTACAAGACTCCATCTCAAAAAAAGAAAAAACAAATTATCGGGGTGTGATGGCACATACCTGTAGTCCTAGCAATTTGGGAGGCTGAAGTGGGAGAATTGCTTGAGGCTGGAAGCTCGCTCGAGGTTGCAGTGAGCAGTAACACACCACTCCACTCCTGTCTGAGTGACAGAGTAAGACCCTGTCTAAATATATTTTAAAGGTTGGTGGGCGTGGTAGCTCATGCATGTAATCTCATCACTTTGGGAGGCTGAGGTGGGTGGATCCCTGGAGGTAAGGAGTTCAAGAGAAGCCTAGCCAACATGGCAAAACCCTGTCTCTACTAAAAATACAAAGATTAACTGGGCGTGGTCGTGCGAGCCTGTAATCCCAGGTACCCAGGAGGCTGAGACACAAGAATCACTTGAGCTGCCGGGCGCGGTGGCTCACGCCTGTAATCCTTGCACTTTGGGAGGCTGAGGTGGGTGGATCACCTGAGGTCAGGAGTTTAAGACCAGCCTGGCCATCATGGTGAAACCCTATCTTGAAAAAAATAAAATTAAAAAAAAAAATCACTTGAGCCTAGGAGGCAGAGGTTGCAGTGAGCCAAGGTCACACCACTGCACTCCAGCCTAGGCAACAGAGTGAGACACGCTCTTTAAACAAAAAAACAAAAACAAAAAAAAAAAACAGAGGCCAGGCGTGGTGGCTCACACCTGTATTCCCAGCACTTTGGGAGGCTGAGGTGGGTGGATCACATGAGGTAGTTTGAGACCATCCTGGCCAACCTGGTAAAATCCAGTCTCTACTAAAAATACAAAAATTAGCCGGGCATCGTGGCACTCGCCTATAATCCCAGCTACTCAGGAGGCTGAGGCAGGAGAATCACTTGAACCTGGGAGGTAGGATTAGAGTGTGAGTCACTGCACCCAGCGTGCTCAGACTTTTTCAATGGCTTTCCTCTTTCTGAAAGATAAAATCCACTCATTAAGGACAGGTTTGGTGACTCACACCTATAATCCCAGCACTTTGGGAGGGTGAGGCGGGTGGATCACCTGAGGTCAGGAGTTGGAGACCAGCCTGGCCAACATGGTGAAGCCCCATCTCTACTAAAGATACAAAAATTAGCTGGGCATGGTGGCACATGCCTGTAGTCCCAGCTACTTGGGAGGCTGAGGCAGGAGAATCGCTTGAACCTGGGAGGTGGAGGTTGCAGTGGGAGCAACCTGGGAGCTGAGATTGTGCCACTGCACTCCAGCCTGGGTGAGAGAGTGAGACTTAATTTCAAAAAAAAAAAGAAAAAGAAAAAAAATCCACTCATTAGTCTGACTTTCAATGTTCGTTGTAACCTATCTTTGTAGCCTTATTTCTTCTGGTTCTAAGACTTGACTCACCTGCCACGGTCAAAGCCAAGTCCTCCTGGCCCTCTAGTCTCTACCCACCTGGCTGTGGCCATGCCCTCTCCCCACATTGAGACCCTGCTCCGTGACATCCTTCTTTCCCCATAATGCTTCTCCAACCAACTCCATCTAAGGTCTCTCTTCTTCAGGCGACAGGTATCATTTAATGATGAGGTATTACTTACTTTTATGTATCTTATTTGCTTGATTATATGCTCACAAAATCTGAGGTCTGTTTCTCTTTGTACAACCCCATGCCCCCAGACCCTGCCTGTGCTTTGTACACAGCTTGTGTTTATTTTTGAAACAAAATACCTATCAAGTGCCAGGTCCTCTGCTTTGATGGTACGGACCCTACAGCAAAAAGGCCAAGAGATGGTCTCTGCCTCCATGGACTGAAATATTTGCTGATGATAATGCTAAGGAAAATTAATGCATCTGAAATACATCCTATTTAAATGATTCATCCACAGCTTGCCAGAGTTCAGCACGTTTTTGACAAGCAGTCAGGACTCAGTGGGTGCTACGTCCAAGGTCAAATTGGCACAATTGTTCTAACCCAGAAAGGTGCCCAGAAGGTCTGAAGAGTTTTAATGGAGGGCTCAGGACAACCTTGAAACAAAACATATAGTGATAAAATTTGATAAAGGCCCTAGAGAGATGTGGAGTGCAGTGGCACAATCATAGCTCACTACCACCTCAAAACTCCTGGGCTCAGGCCGGGCGCCCTGGCTGACACCTGTAGTCCCAGCACTTTGGGAGGCTGAGGTGGGTGGACTGCCTGAGGGCAGGAATTCGAGATCAGCTTGGCCAATGGGGTGAAACCCCGTCTCTACTGAAAATAAAAAAAATTAGCCTGGCATGGTGGCGTGCACCTGTAGTCCCAGCTACTCAGGAGGCTGAGGTGGGAGAATTGCTTGAACCCAGGAGGCAGAGGTTGCAGTGAGCCAAGACTGTGCCACTGCACTCCAGCCTGGGTGACAAGAGTGAGACTCTGTCTCAAAAAAACAAAAACAATAAAACTCCTGGGCTCAAGTGACCCTCCACCTCAGCCTCTCACGTGTCTAGGACTCTAGGTGTGTGCCACCATGCCCAGCTAAGTTTTAATTTTTATTTTTTTATAGAGACAGGGTCTCACTATGTGGGCGTGGATTGCATTTAGATGAGTGGGACCAGATTGCAGTTTCTGTATGAGCTGAGATTACCTGCCATCATCAGAAGGCTCTGTCCGGCCAGCACTGAAGTTCTGGTGCTAGCTGCCGCCTTCCTCTCTTCCCTTGCCTGTGTCATCAGAGGTTTACACATGCAAAACGGATGGAGTTAGGATCAATCTGTAACCCCCAAATGGAGTTAGAATTACTGAATGTTAAAGCTGAAGGGAAAATTTGAGCTCATCTTGTTCAATTTCTCATTGTAAAATCTTACTCATTTTGCAAAATAGGAAAACTGAGCCTTAAGTGGTGAAGGGACCTGACTGCAATAGTCCAGTATTGAATCTCCTGCCTGACCAGGGCTCCTGCTATACAAGCCTACAGGAGAGCATTTATTTTATTTTATTTTTTACTGCATAATTTATATAAAGAATTTATTTATTTTATTTTGAGATGGAGTCTTGTACTGTCACCCAGGCTGGAGTACAGTGGCGTGATCTCGGCTCACTGCAACCTCTGCCTCCCAGGTTCAAGCAATTCTTCTGCCTCAGCCTCTTGAGAAGCTGGGATTACAAGCACCCACCACCATGCCCAGCTAATTTTTATATTTTTAGTAGAGGCAGGGTTTCACCATGTTGGCCAGACTGGTCTCAAACTCCTGACCTCAAGGGATCTGCCTGCCTTGGCCTCCCAAAGTGCTGAGATTACAGGCATGAAACATAATGTCTGGCCCCTCCCTGGTATTTAAAATGCCCTCCAGGCTGGGTGCAGTGGCTCACGCCTATAATCCCAACACTTGGGAAGCTGAAGGGCAGATCACTTGAGGTCAAGAGTTGGAGACCAGCCTGGCCAACATGGCGAAACCCCGTCTCTACTACAAATTCAAAAAATCTAGCTGGGCGTGGTGGCAGGCACTCATAACACCAGCTACTTGGGAGGCTGAGGTAGGAGAATTGCTTGAATCAGGAGCTAGAGGTAGCAGTAAGCCAAAATTGCCTCACTGCACTCCAACCTGGGCAACAAGAGCAAGAATCTGTCTCAAAAAAAAAAAAAAAAAAAAAAAAAAAAGCCAGGGAAGGAAGCGTTTCACATAGAAATTGTGAAGAAACTTTTTTTCCAAAGAGAAAAGCTCACTTGACCCCCATGTGTAATGAAGTCTGTGAACTGTTTTGCCATTTACCTGTGTGACCTTGAGAAAGTCACTTCACCTCTCTGGGTTGAGTTTCTCATTAGTCAAATAGGAAGCTGGCCTGGTGAATCACCCTTAACAGCTGGTACTTTTGCATTTAATACTGAATTCTATTAATCAACTGATGGCTCAAGTGAAGCCTGGTGGCCCAAGGAAACTGACCTAGGAGAAAGTGTAAATGTTAGATTGTTCCTGCAAACATAGGTGTAAAGAAGAGCTGGTCATTGCTTAGCTCTGTTCTATGACAGCTGCTTTGAAGATGGTGGACTTTTCTTTTTCTTCTTCTTCTTTTTTTTTTTTTTTTGTATTCCGTTTTTGTTTTTTGAGACAGAGTTTTGCTCTTGTTGCCCAGGCTGGAGTACAATGGCACAATCTTGGCTCACTAAGAACCTCCGCCTCCCAGACTCAAGTGATCCTGCCTCAGCCTCCCGAGATTTTTAAATAGAGATTAATTTTTAAAAATATATCTTTTTTTAAAAAATAGAAATTATAGGCACCTGCCACCATGCCCAGCTAATTTTGTATTTTTAATAGAGATGGAGTTTCATCATGTTGGTAAGGCAGGTCTCGAACTCCTGACCTCAGG
Source organism: Cacajao melanocephalus (assembly GCA_963573385.1). Lineage (NCBI taxonomy): Eukaryota > Metazoa > Chordata > Mammalia > Primates > Pitheciidae > Cacajao > Cacajao melanocephalus. The sequence continues at coordinate 66,896 of CAUYLG010044571.1, read as the reverse complement.
TGATCCGCCTGCCTTGGCCTCCCAAAGTGCTGGGATTACAGGCATGAGCCACCATGCCAGCATTCTTTCTTTCTTTCTTTTTTTTTTTTTTGGAGACAGAGTTTCACTCTTGTTGCCCAGGCTGGAGTGCAATGATGTGATCTTGCCTCACTGCAACCTCCACCTCCCGGGTTCAAGTGATTCTCCTGTCTCAGCCTCCCAAGTAACTGGGATTACAGGCATGCACCACCACGCCCAGCTAATTTTGTATTTTTAGTAGAGACGGGGTTTCTCCATATTGGTCAGGCTGGTCTCAAACTCCTGACCTTCAGGTGACCCACCCGCCTCAGCCTCCCGACATGCTGGGATTACAGGCGTGAGCCTCTGCACCCAGCCTCTTTCTTCTTTTGAAATAGAGATAAGGTCTCCATATGTTGCCTCGGCTGGTCTGGAACTCCTGGGCTCAATCGATCCTCCCACCTCGGTCTCCCAAAGTGATGGGATTAAAGGTGTGAGCCATCTTGCCTGGCGAGATGGTGGACTGTTCATTTCTCTTTCTATTTCCTTTCTGAGCCCCTGGTGGGTAGTTAATTTCTTTGCTTTTTTAAAAACTCTGCTTTATGTCTGTGCTATTCTACTCTACCTAGAGCCACATATAACTTTTACCTGCATTCTTGAATTTTTGGACAGAAGCTTTCTTTTCTTTTTATAACTGAGATCCCCATCAAGGAAAGACCCTGAACCTAGTCCTACCCCAAGGTTTACGCCTTTATCATCCTAAAGCATCCTATGTCCTATCATATTTAGCTTTTAAGATAAGACCACAGTATAAAGTAATAACAGGATAACCTAGTTTCTAAACCTTCCTAGGTGATTAATGTCTGCATTTTGCATTTAGGATTGCATAGAGAAGGTACTTACAGGGCAGTTATCAGCTCTTTCCAGACCCAATCTCTGGCTCAGCACTTGGCACATAGTATGTGCTGAATAAAAGTTCACTAAACAAAGTATGAGTGTTGGAGAAACTGTTGGTATTTAGGAGTACCTAAAGTAATGCACAGATACTCATGCCTTATAAAACTGAGTCATAAGGGGAGGAAGTGCTTGGTTGCAGAATAAACCCCTTCCTGGGCTCCTTTTTTTTTTTTCCCATTCCTTCAGCAGAAGGCCAAACCATCTATCTCTGCAAACAAAGCAACTGAGGCCTGAATTTTGAACTCATTTATGTAGAAGCCTCTATAAGTCCCAGGATATGAAAGTTTATCTATCCACTTTGGTTCTGTGGCCATGTGAATTTATCCCTCCTGGGTAGGGATATTTTTCAGCTGTGTGGGGATCTAACTGGTGAGGCAAGCTGAATTATGCTGCCAATCGACCCCTGCTTTACAGATGATAGAATCTGGGCAGATCGCTTCTCCATCTTCAATGTCAATGTAAAATCAAGGTAAATGTAAAAAAGGGAGTTGAACTAGACTCTGATGAACTTAGATCTCTTCCTGCCTTAAGAGCCTATACTTCTATGATAGCCTTTGACCCTCACTTGCTTTAATCCTTCTAAGCCCTTTGAAGGCAAGGCTCAGGAGTTGGTCTTCTTAAAGCTCTTAGGCCATATTTGTTCATTTCTGTTTACCGTTAACTGGCTGTACAATGTTATGGAAACCACTGAATCCTGACCTTCTACCATCTATAAAGCACCGGTTGTCAGGGCAGTCTCTCAAGCCTTTTATAACTTATAAAACTCTACAATTCTGAATGGGGGTTCCTGGCAGCCATCTTCCCTTCACCCTAGTGTTCTTCTGGAGGAAGTACAGTGACAAAATCCACAGGCAGTTTGGAGGATTTCCTAGTAGCATGTGGTTATCTTAAGTGTCCCCTTAACTAAATGGGTATTGGCCGGGTGTGGTAGCTCATGCCTGTAATCCCAGCAATTAGGGAGGCGGAGGCAGGCGGATTGCTTGAGCCCAGGAGTTTGAGAACAACCCGGGAATATAGTGACCCTGTCTCTACAAAAACATTTAAAAATGAGGTAGGAGGATTGCTTGACCCCAGGAGGTTGAGGCTGCAATGAGCAGTGATCACGCTACTGCACTCCCATGATGAGAGTGAGACCCTGCCTCTAAACAAATAAATAAGTGGGTATCTTGCCAAAGGCTTGGAAATCTGCCCTTGGGAATTATTTCACTGTGATTTGTTAAGAGAAGATTTGGCCTGAGGGCATGAAAAAATTGGATTATTGTAGACCATCAGAGTGTTATTCTGGGGTCAGTTCAGAGCAAGGTTCAAAATGCAGGCTCTAGATGGAAATGGGATGGCTTCTGGTGTAGGCAGACCCCCAGCGAAAGCACTGCGGATTTCTCTTCTTAAAGGCATAGCCTGGAGAGTGGCTTTGACAAGTTGTTTCTGGCCCAAGTTGTCAAAACCAGTCTGTATTCGGCTAAAGTTCATTTGCATCCTCTATTTAAAAAAAAAAATTCCCAACCTAACCTGGATGACTGCCTCACGATGTTGAATCACTAGCTATAACCGAGTCACCATTTTATAAGACTATGGTGTTGAAACCTGAAACCCTAATTTAAGTGTCCTCCTCAGGGGTTCCACTGAGGAAAGTCCCTTTTCGGAAACCACAGAAGGAAAACTCAGGGTTAGGGGTACTCATTAAGCTGGAAGGAGCTTTTCCACTTGGCTGTATTGTTTATTTACATACTGCAAGTTCCTGTCTTGTACACCCTTCCTTTCCTTATGAGAAGAGGTGTTTCTATTATATCATCTGACTGGATATATTGACCCCAAAAATGCCACGTAATGGTGCTTGGGACATGGGGAGATGCATCGTTTAGAGATTTCAGCATAAGCACTTGGCATCTTTTTTTCAAAAACAAGACACCTACCTTACCATGATTTGCAAAAAACAATCAGATCACTGAGAAATCTCATTCCCAGGGTAGAAACCATCTCCTGCGAGAAGGAGCTGGCACGAAGTGTCTAACCGTGCAAACAAAACCGGCTTCCAGGTTGACAAGTTGAAATTGCTCTTCCCCAGTTGGCTCCGGGGAGCTTTTTCTAAGACTGACGCCCCCCGTGCTTGCTGACATTTTATAGACGCCACCTAACAAACTTCTATGACCTGTCTTGCTACGGTGGGGGGAATAAAAAGACGACATCAACCTGGAAGGAAATAACCCATTTCCTCTGCAAAACCATCTTCCCTTGCTACAGAACTGCTCGGCGACATCAGCGCTTCCCTGAGGTTTGCAGCCCGGGGAACCTTGAAGTTGCGCGGGACCAGCCGTCAGCCGCTGACAGTTGTGACCGTCCAGGTGGAGGACCCGCGCTCTGCCGGGAAATCCCTGCCTTCCATCAAGGGGGCAAACGGTGGCCGCCCCAGGGAGTGCTGTGTTTGGGGGTCGGGGGAGGCAGGGAGCCCCACTTTCCCTTGCGCTACCTCAGTGGCCGCCCTGCGTGCGCGCGCCAGCCTGGGGAAGGAAGGTACCTCTGACATTTCGCTCCTGCGACGCGCAGGCAACTTCATGCGGAAAATTCGCGGAGGGGCTGAGCCCGGAGCCCCCGACTCGCCCGACGTCCCGGAGCCCCCAACCTGGGGCGGGGGGCACTCAAAGGCCAGGCGTACCTTTAGGTACCTTCCAGGACCCAACTGTACCAGGGTCACGGACATTCAACTCTTAGCTACCCACACCGGCAAGAGCGCGTCATTCCGGTGGCCCTGGGCATTCCTAACTGTCAGGGCGAATATTTTTGGGAATAACCTCTCCAAAATGTGAAGATGTTCAGTGGTCTCCTCCGCCTCCCATCCCCAAAAAAGGCCCCAACACATATTTTTAAAAAAACAACCCACACCCCACAATCAAACTTTTAAACATGTAAAATAATAAACCAACTCACCAAGTTAGAAGGGAAGAGAATAAACCCCAAAAGGCTCCCAATAAGGCGGAGGCTTGGCCTCCCCCTCCTTATAAGCCGCTCGGTAACATGAGAAAAGGATTAACCCCTTAGGGGGCGGCCCCGACTCTAGCGCAAGTTGGCTCCGGGGGGCGAGGCCGGAGCGCCCGGGCCCTCCACCCACTCCCGCGACTCGGGCACCCGAGCCACACCCTCCCCCCGCCCCCCACCCCGGCCGCCTGCGCCCCTGGCCGTGCGTGCTGCCTCCCGCGCCCCGGCCCCGCGTCGCTGCCTAGCTCTTATCCTATACCGGCTGCAGCCGGTCTCCGCCGGCCTCGGGGGCGCGCCGCCGCCGACCATGTGCTGCGAGCGCCGAGCGCAGCCAAGGAGGGGGCCGGCCTGGCGCGCGCGCGCCGGCCCACGTGGACCCGGGCCGTGCCGGGCGCGCGCCCGCCCGCCTGCCGCCTGGGCTGGGGGTCACGGAAGGTAACCGCGTCGCGGTCCGCGGCCGGGCCGCCCCCGCCAGCGCCGCTGGGGTCCTTGGCACAACGCCTGGATCTCCCAATCCGGGCGCGCCTCTGCGCGCGTGACCTGCCCAGACTCCGGACCTTTGCTGCAACGCTAGTAGGAGCGCGAGTGTGCAGGGGCGTTGGGGGCGCCTGCACCCTGTCTCGGAGCCCCTAGGACAGGCGCCCGCGCGCCGGTCCCCCTTCCCAACCCCGGGCGCCTTCCCAGCGAGCCCACCGCCGAGTCCAGTCCGCGCCCTGAGGATTTAAGGATTTAGCGGGGAGGGAGAACGCGCGCGCCGGGGCTGGTCCCGCGCGGCGCTCGCGGCTGCGGCGGCTCCGCGCCCGCCCCGGGCAGAACAGGTTCCTTCCAGTTTGGGTGTGAGCGGCGCGCGCGGCGCCTGAGTTCCTCCTGCAGCGCCCACTTCCCCCAATTTCGTCAACTCGCGCACCCCCACAGTTCCCCTTCCGGCGGTGGGGAGGGAGTGCCGCAGTGGGCCTCAGGGAGAGAGCGGCCAGGCCGCTGCGGGTGCCTTGCGTCCCCCCATTTGCTGCACCGGCAGCGGCGGCAGCGACAGCATCAGCGTTGCGCGAAAGGAATGTGAGCAGCCGGGCTGAGTCAGCATCCCCGGCCCGGGGCGCGCGCGCGCACCCTCCAGGCAGAGGCGGTGTCGGCACAGGTGCACGGCTCCCGTACCCGCGGGGAGCCTTCTGTAGGGGGCCTGAAGGTTTAGAGAGTCCGTGCCCCTCATCCCGAAGTCCCCGACCCCAAGGTCACTGTGAACTAAGCCGATGATGCACGCGAAACCTCAGTTAGGACAAAGCATGTGTCAGATCCTAGACATTTCAGAGCCTGCGGGGGCGCAAACTTAGCTTCTCGGTCTCTACCTCACATCCCGAGGGCAAATTTGGAAACTGCTCGGAAGCAAAGGCCATGTTATTCGCCTTCCTCTGCAGACTTTGGCACCGGCTGCTGCCTTCATTGGGGTTCGGAGAATGTGGTTCTGATGTCAGAAACTCAAGAGAGCAGAGTTTGGGAGTGCGTGCATGGAGGGTCGCCACCGGGAGGAGTCGGCGATCTGAATTTTAATAAAAATCCTTCCTTGCTCGCTGATTTTCTCTCACCATTTTGGGATAGGCTCTCCTGGGTTAAATGCTGTCCTTTGCTGTTGACAAGCTCTGGTTGTGTAAGCGGAGAGAAGATTCGTTGGTACAGGGTGCCCAGTACGGCCAGTACTGTACAGCCAGGGGGCCGCTGAGTAGCTTTGCAGCCTTGTAAGCGTAATTTAACTTCGTCGAGCGTTCATTTCTCCAGATCTGTAAAATGGGGATGAAGGTGGTATTCCCAGAATTGGAGGGTTTATTTATGGTACTTGTCAGGTGCGGATCGCAGTGACTGGCATTTGGTAAGGCCTCAGTACCCATTAGCTCTTGCTGCTGTTACGATTTATGCTTTACCAAGGCCAATTAATTGCTGACTCCACACTCCCTGTGTGAGAGCCTTTTTTGAGCTGTTCTTCAAAGAATCCACATGTAATGATATTTAGAAACTGATTTGAACACTTCATGCTAATGCAGGGCTGCCTGTAAGATAATCTTTGATATTTAGGCTCTTACACTTTAATATTTAGGACCTGTTATTGTACTCAGGATGGAAATGTGGTGTGTAACACGACAGCATGTGACAGCATATTCTGTACGTCTTAGGAGCCTAAAGGTGCGGGCTGCCATTTGTAACTGAGTGACTCGAAACAAGTCATGGAAAATCTCTGTACTTCAGCCTCTTGATTTTAAGAATTACACAAATTATGCCTAAAGCCTTCAGAGTGAATAAATGATTGGAAAAATCACATCTGAATGTTTGAGCAAGTGAAACCTGGCTTTTGGGGAGCATGATTGTAATAATAATGGATTTTTGTTACTACTAATGTATTGCTATTCTTATATTTTATGAATATTCATCATGTTTGTTACTGTTTGCTTTGTCCTCAGCACTGTATTAAGGGCCATACATGCGATGCAGTTTTAACCTCATCAGTAACCTTCTGTAGTTGACACTCATTATTCCCATTTTACAGATGAGGAAAGTTGAGGCACTGAGCACTGGAGGGATTGACCTAAGGTTACACCATGTTTATAGGTACACACCAGTGCTTTTTGCAACTAGAGCTCATTCAAAGATGGCATTTGCCATCTGTGTTTGAATAATGGAGAGGTGGCTGGAAATCCAACCTAAGCACGGCCTTGCTAGTCACAAAAAAGTCACGCAACATGACTTGCCCACCCTAGTTAGAGGCTGGCTTCACCTTGTTCCTTGAATCCTAGTGAGACCAAGCATGAAAACCCCTGCTTTTTTAACTTCTCCAGAGAAAGCACTGCATTGCCATGCTAATCAACACCCCCTCGCCCCCAAACAAAACTAACTCTGTTTAGTTCTAAATAAGAACAAAAGAACCTTTGGAGTTTGGAGTACAAGACCAGAAAAATCAGGAAATCAAGTGAAGGGCTCAGCTCCCCTCTTAGCCTCTCCTGTTGTGTCTGCCTGATCCCGTGTGTCAGGCAGAGCCTCCCCCCACCCCCCCACCACCCCGCTTTCCTTTACAGTGGACAAGACCATCATGATGCCCTTAAGAAGTCCCCCCGACATCTTCCTGGGGAAAAAATTGGCTCTTCAGAGCTGTCCCCAAGCCTCCCTCTTCTAGCCCTCTTGCTTAGGGTCATTTGCATGAGAACAGATTCCTTTGTGCAAAGTTGGCCTGCCTGTTCTCTGTCCACGTTTATAGTCCTTCAAGTCTTCGTGTTGGGTTGCTAGGCAGATATGACCCTGGCTTGCAAATAAGCTCACTGCATTTACTAGCCTGTGAGAACTTCAACTTGGGTAAGTAGATTGAAAGGAATCTGGTCTGGAGCTCTGAGAGGAGGGTCCCACAAACCTGCTTTTGGGGGGTGACTCTTCAGGGCAGCCATCAAAGAGGGAGAGTATGTAAAGGGGGCGTCCATGCCAGGCTTCGATGGCCCACCCACCCTTCCACTCTTCCTCTTCCAGTCTCTGTTCCACCCACCGTGCTCCCACCCAAGGGCCTGTGTTCTGGGCAAGTGATTTGCATGCCGTTGAAGCAATGTCTTGCTTTAAAACTTTAATATCTGCTTATCCGGTTGGCCAGGAACTTTACACTCCATCATCTAGCAACCTTCCCAGTGAACCGATGGTCCAGGTAGTTCTGCTGGCTTTATTTTGTGACTTGGGGTCCTCCCCTGCAGCCCCCCAACAAATTTCATAGTTTGTAGGAAGGCAGGGCCCTTCAAGCTGGGAGATGCACACTTCTGGGATAATTTAAAGATTTGCCAAGGGGTTCTGAGGCACAGTGATGAGATGATAATAATACTACAGATTGTGTGCATGGCTTAGTACTGTTGCTAAGTTAACCGAATTAACACGTGCAAGGGGCTTAGCGCTGAGATTGGCTCATGGTGAGGTTCCCTAACTCTTGGCTGTGACTCTTTCAACCTGTAATTCCTGGGGGATTGAGGAGGATGGCGATCAGGGAAGCCTTCAACAGGCAGAGAAGACCTTGGGAGGACTGGCAAGTGGGTGCTGAGCCAGGGGACAGGTGAACAGCATCAGAGGAAGGTAGGAGGTGGGTGAGGCCATTTTGTATTTGGGGACAGTGAGGTCACCTTCCCATCCATGCGTGTGGGGATGGGCGATGATTTCTGTCATTCCCGTTGCCATTTGGTACAGTATTGATGTATCGCTGGGCGTCTGTCATTAACTCTGAAGTAACTTTTACTTGATCAGTACTGAATTTTGTTCCTAGGCTTCTCAGTCTTCATAGTTGACTGTTGCTGTAGTTTTGCCATCTATCATTGCTTAAAAAAGAAAAATAAAGAACATAGCCTCCAGGAGGCTTCTATAAAGTATCTGAAGCCCGTTGTAAAAGTCCTAAAAGACAAACCCAGGCTGGGTGTGATAATCCTAGTGCTTTTGGCACCAAGGCAGGAAGATTGCTTGAAGCCAGTCTGAGACCATCCTGGGCAATATGGCAAGACAGCGTATCTAAAACAAATATATATATTTTTTGAGATGGAGTCTTGCTCTGCCACCCATACTAGAGTGCTGTGGCACGATCTCAGCTCACTGCAACCTCTGCCTCCTGGGTTCAACTGATTCTCCTGCCTCAGCCCCTTAAGTAGCTGGGACCACAGGTGTGCACCACCATGCCTGGCTAATTTTTGTAATTTTAGTAGAGACGGGGTTTCACCATGTTGGCCAGGCTGGTCTTGAACTCCTGGTCTCAGGTCATCTACCCGCCTCGGCCTCCCAAAGTGCTGGAATTACAGGCATGAACCACTGCACCCGGCCTAAAAAATATATATTTTAAAAGATTAGCTGGTTGTGGTGGTGCTGTCACACCACTGCACTCCAGCCTGGGTGACAGAGTAAGACCCTGTCTCCAACCAACCAACTCAAAGTCTCAGAACAAAATTATTTAAATCACATTGCATTTAGGAGTGAATGCATGTCATATTAAACTTATGACACAGTTCTGGGTCATGGAATCTCATTGGCAATATTGGGAAGGGCTGTGTATGGGACCAGTGGCTTTTGTCCCGATGGAGTCAAGCTTTCTTTGGTTAGTTGAAGTTGCTCCACTTGCCCTGTCTTCAGGCCCAAGGAATAAAAACCTGCTCATCTGCTATGTTTCCTGCCTAAAGGGAGATGCTGACTTTCCCTATCTTGTCTAAACCTGTACCTCCTGTCCTGTGCTTCTAGGTTCCTGGGAACAATAGGCAATGTGAAGCTTCCATTTTAACCCTTTAGGATCAGTGCCTCTGTGAGTTTCCAGATGGCTAGGGGACGATGTGAAGACACTACAGGGAGGCTACAGGATTGTGTTGTGGGCAAGTAGGGAGGAGGGGCCCCGCCCTGCTGTGATCAGTGGGAGGCTGTGGAGATAGGTGAGCTTTTTTTGGGGTACACACCAGGACTGGGTCCAGGGAGCACCCAGCCCACCATCCTTTCCTCCCACGCCCATCATCCATCCATCCACCCATCCATCCAAGCAGCCTCTGCTCATCCATATCCCAACTCGTGAGCACTGACAATGCTGTTGCTTCCCAGGCCACAAAACCACACCTCAGAGGATGTGGTTCCTTTTCTCATAGTGTTTATAGTTTAGTTCAGAAGACAGGACATGTGTGGTTGTTACCTAAAGCAGCATTTGAACAAGTGCAGTTTTACAAGTGAGAATTGTAAGTGAGTGTCTTCCAAGAAAGAACTTAGAAAAGTCATTTAAGTTTAGGGGAATGATGAGATGAAGCTGGCAGGGCAGGGCAGGCTGGGCTGTTGAAGTTCATGTTACACTCACTCATTCAGCAAATATTGACTGAATAACTTCTGAGCCAGGTGCCAGAATTATGCAGTGCATATATACAGAACATCCCTGCCCTTACGGAGTTTCCACCCTGGAGTTGTGAATCTTTCCTGCTTGAGCACTTAGCTAGCAAAGCATCATAGAGAAAGAGTTCTTTTGAAATGTTTCTGATATGGAATGGTAACTTCCATTTTTAATTAATATCAACAAAGGGGAGATTCCTCTCACACCCACCCTACATCTTGACCTCATATTGTTATATTGTCCCAAACCAGATTTGCTGGAAGGCAGCATACTCCAGGGATGCCAGCTATCACTATTTTCTGCTCAGCTGAAGGGACCTGGCTCAGGTTTAGCCAAGATAGCACAGCCAGCCATGGGATTGTGTAACAAGGAACCATAGTTTGGAACTTTGAAAATGCAAACGGGAATCACTCTTTATTTCCTCTTTGCCTTGTTTGTGACTGTGGTGTTGTGTTTATAGCTTCTGCGCTCTCCAGGTTCGGAAACCAGCATCAAAGCTTGCTAACAAACAATTCTGGCAGATTCAGCCAGTAGCTGCAGGGAGTCTGGATTTTGCCTTCTACACTCAGAATAGTTATGTTTTATCTTTTCTTAAAATTAAATTTTTCTTTTTTCTAATAGAGATGGGGTCTTGCTATGTTGCCTAAGTTGGTCTGGACGTCCTGGTCTCAAGTGATCCTCCTGTCTTGGCCTCCCAGAGTGTTGGGATTACAGGCATGAACCACCGTGTCTGGCCATTATGTTTTATTTTAATGTGACTAAAGCTTTGGGCTTGCATAGCACATTTTTGGTGTGTTCTCGTATTAATTATCCATTTATCCTCAAAACAATCAAGAGATGGAATAACAGTAGCCAGTATTTCTTAGCACTCATTGAGAATTTGGGTTGAAGTATTTCATTCTCACACCGTGTTTGGGGTTGAGAAAGTTTGCTGTGGCTCTGTGGTTTTTTTATTTTTATTTTTTCCTGATATCTAATTTCAGGTCAAAGCTCCATTTTTCAGGTAAGGGAGGAAACTGAGGCACAAAGAGATTCTATAACATATCCATGATCACACAGCTAGCAAATGATTGCTAAATCCTGGATACATACTCTTTTCTAAATGAGGCAACACATCTCAAAAGTCAATTTCCCAAGAGGCAAATTTGCTAAGTCAGTGCTTTACTAAATTGAGTTGTTTTTTTTTTTTTTTTCCCTAAATTTGGGTCTTACCCCTATTTCTGCCCCTACCTGAGCTTCAGAGATTCCCAGGTGAAAACTTTAGCAGGAATCTGTCTGGGGGTGCTCAAGATGCCATAATAAAATACCAAGGACTAGGCCGGGCATAGTGGCCCACGCCTGTAATCCCAGCACTTCAGGAGGGTGAGGTAGACGAATCACTTGAGGTCAGGAGTTCAAGACCAGTCTGGTGAAACCCTGTCTCTACCAAAAATATAAAGATTAGCCAGGCATGGTGGTGCACATCTGTAGTCCTAGCTACTCGGGAGGCTGAGGCACGAGAATTGCTTGAACCCAGGTGGTGGAGGTTGCAGTGAGTTGAGATTTCTCCACTGCCCTCCAGCCTAAGTGACAGAGTGGGATCCTGTCTCCAAAAAAAAAAAAAAAAAAGAGAGAGAAAAGGAAAAATACCATAGACTAAGTGGCCCAAACACCAGAAATTTATTATTTACAGTTCTGGAGGCTAGGAAGTCAAGGTGCTGGCCAGTTTGGTTCCTGGTGAGGGCTCTCTTCCTGGCCTGCAGGCAGCTACCTTCTTGCTGTGTCTTCACATAGCAAAGAGAGAGAGCAAGTTCTCTGATACTTTGTCTTGTAAGGGCACTAATCTCATCACCTCATAACCTCATCTAAACCTTATCACCCTCCAAAGGCCTATCTTCAAATATCATCACACTGAGATTTCAACATACAAATTTTGGGGGGACACAAACTTTTAGTTTATAACAGAATAACATATTTCATTGAGGAAGTAGAATGGATCCAGGGCAAGGATAAATCTACAAAAATAGAAAAGATAACACAAAGCACTGTTTTTCTTAAGAGGAAATTGGAAATGACAAAGGGAAATAATGGAACCTTTTTTTTTGAGGTGGAGTCTCTGTCACCCAGGCTGGAGTGCAGTGGCACTGTGTCAGCTTACTGCAATCTCTGTCTCTTCAAGCAATTCTCCTGCCTCAGCCTCCCGAGTAGCTGGGATTACAGGCACCCACCATCATGCCTGGCTAATTTTTATATTTTTATTATTTATTTATTTTGAGGTGGAGTCTCTCTCTGTCGCCCAGGCTGGAGTGCAGTGGCGCAATCTCAAGCTCACTGCAACCTCTGCCTCCCAGGCTCAAGCAATTCTTCTGCCTCAGCCTTCCATGTAGCTGGGACTACAGACGTGTGCCACCATGCCTGGCTAATTTTTTATATTTTCAGTAGAGATGGGGTTTCACTCTGTTAGCCAGGATGGTCTCGATCTGACCTCGTCTATACCATTGACTAAGTGGCCCAAACAAGGCCCGCTTTGGCCTCCCAAAGTACTGGGATTACATGTGTGAGCCACCGTACCTGGCCAATTTTTATATTTTCAGTAGAGATGGGGTTTTACCATGTTGGCCAGGCTGGTCTCGAACTTCTGATCTCTGGTGATCCGCCCGCCTCGACCTCCCAAACTGCTGGGATTACAGGTAAGAGCTATCACACCTGGCCGAAAAAAATGGAACTTTGACAGATAAACCACTGATTAGGCTGAACATGACAAGGGGAAAGATACAATGCATGAGGAGGGCCTGCCAAAAAAATACTGAACCTGGATCAGATCTCACCCTATATCTACAAACCAGTTTACAGGGAAACCAGGGGTCCAGGGGAACATTTCAGTAGGGGATACAATGAGCTAAATCCAAAATTTGAGAAATGTTTCAGGTCAAACAACGTGATTTATTTTCAAATCTATTTCAGAGAAAGGAGGAGGGGAGCCATAAATGAAAAGAAAAGAGACACATGAACCAAGTGCAGTGTGTTGTGAACCTTGCCTGGATACTGAGTAGAACAAACCAACTGTTAAAAAAAATACTGATGAGATGGTGGAGGACATTTGAATTCTGATTGCGTTTTTGATGATACTAACAAATTGTTGATTTTTAAAAGGAGGGTATTATGGAATTGTAGTTACATGTTAAGAATTAACTTTTAGAGAATCATATCAAGATACTTTTCTATAAAATTACATGATATGTGGGATTGCTTTTTTTTTTTTTAGAGACAGAGTCTTGCTGTATTGCCCAGGCTGGAGCGCAGTGACTTGATCACAGCTCACTTGCAGCCTTGGACTCCTGGGTTCCTGCTGTCTTCCCAGTTCAGCCTCCCTAACAGTTGGGACTACAGGCACATGCCACTATAGCCAGCTATTTTGCTGTTGTAGAGAGATGGAGTCTTGCTGTGTTGCCCAGGCTAGACTCTTAACTCCTGACCTCAGGTGATCCTCCTGCCTCACCCTCCCAAAGCACTGGGATTACACATGTGGCCCACCATGCCTGGCCTGGGGTTTACTTTAAAATAATCCAGTATATGTGGAGAGTAAGGCAAAGAGAAATTGAAGGAGACAGCCAGTCTGACCATGTGTTGATAATTGTTGAATTGAGATGTTGGGTAAGTACATGTGAGTTTCTCAACTTTTGTATGTTTGACAACTTCCATAATAAAACGTTTAATAAGTGATAAGTAAATACAGCTTTGTAAAACATTTAAAAATGTGGAAAACAGGCTTCCAGGGAATGAATTTCAGACAGCTGACCTGGAGCTTTCTTCCTGATCACACCCCCTCTGGATTTTTCTTCTCAAGTAGAGGATAGACTTTTAGAAAAAAGGTGTTATTCAGAGGTTCATCTCCTCTCTCTGATCTGTGAGCCGGGACGCAGGTATAATTTCCGTGGGGCTACTGGGTTTTTAGATGCATGGCCCGATGCCACCTAGGCTCTCTCACACTGGCTCCTGCAACATGGCTTTCTTCTGTGACCATCTCAACAGGTGGTTTGAGCCTAAAACTAGGCAGGATGTCATATGTGCCCTGTGGATGGGTTTCCTGGCATCGTTGGGTTCTCAGAAATGATGCTGCCCCAAACGGTGTCTGGCATGAGGTCTTCAAGCTTTAAACAAAACAAACGGGGGGAAAAAAACCATTTTAATTACCTAAGTGAAATTGCTCTCCAGGGTTGGATAGAGGCATTCAAACATGTCATTTGCATCCTCTGTTGAGCTTAGACTACTGCCCTTTGGTCCCCACACTCTAAAAAAGCAATGTTTCCAAGTTGGGCCAGCCTCAAAATTACATGTCAGGGTCTAGGGGCAAAAGAAGAAGAGGCGAGGATGTTTTGATACGTATAGATAATAAAGGAACCTTTGTTCTGGCTACTGCGGTAACTGGGTTTTCCTTTTCTCCTGTGTGGACCAGGATGAGGCAACATGTAAGGAAGCGCTCACTGCCCAGGTAGTGCCAGTACAGAGTGTCCCCTGAGCAAAAGGCCGCCTCCTGACGTTTTGTGCCCTAGGCATTCTGCTTGTCTCACTCTAGCATTGTCTGCCACCTGGCCTCACCTGGACCCTCGCAAGGGACTCCTAACTCAGCTGCTTCTTTCATCTGCTGCCCTGCAGGGCATTTGTGTATTCTCAAAAGGGCAGGGATTCTGTTACAATGTAAACCAGAGCTGGCTGCTCTTGCTCAATCCCTCTGGCTTCCCATCTCTCGCAGCAAAAGCCTTTCTTTCCTCTCTGACTCCAATCCCTGCCCTTCCTCTTCCCATTGCTTCTGCGGTGGCTTCTTTGCCACTCTTTGCTTGTGCCAGACCTCTACCTTTCCCAGTTTCTCTGTCTTTCCTGCATGGTTTCCTGATGGCAGTGTACCTTTCTCCCTGACCTCCTACAGATCCTTATCCAAATTGCACTCGATGAGATTGTCCCAGACTGCCCCCTTTAACTTTGCAGCCCCCTCCCCATGCCTGAGCTCCTTCTTTGTTCTTCATGCTACTTACATTTCACTGATTTCATTTCTCCCCTCACCCTCAAAAAAGTAAGTGGTGTGAGGGCAGGGATTTTTGTCTGTTTCATTCACGGCTGTATGCGCCATGCCTGGTTTAAGACCTGTCAGTTCACATTTGATGGACAAATGACAGAATGCATAGGGGAGTTGCTTCAGATAACACGTGGGCAGTTGGTGCCCAAGGCCCCTTCTGACAGCCCCCGATGGCTCCTGGCCCCCATCCAGCACACAGACGATGTTCTGATTTGGGGAGTAAAACAACAGGACTCTGCATCCCAGAGACCTACTCCCCACTCCTCTTTTGTCTTTTTTGGCCTCAGCTCATCCGATGCTTTTGTCTCTGGAAAACCAACAGAACCCTCTGCCAGAAAGGTCTGCCCGACCTCCTTGTTATTGCAGCTGTTTTCAAGGTTCTCTAGGAGGATGCTTGGCCACAGGGAGGCCTGTGGGGAACCAGGGTCAGGTGATGGAGCAAGTGGCTCAGGAAGCCCAGGGACTTGAGCTCTGCGTTTTCAGACGCTGCTCTGCAGATCTTCAGGTTGCTGCATTCCATTAGCCTCTCAGTGCTTCTGGCCCACAGCCTGCCTATGGGTCATTTGGCTGTTCGTTGGTGTCTTCACCCCTAAGCAAGCCTGGAAACTGAAGGGAGGTCAAACTTGAGCACACTTAGTGGACCTGCTTTAAAATGGGGGTCTTGGAGAAGAACAGGAATCACGGGTAAAGCTGATTGTCAACTAAAGTTCACTCTACTCCTGCTTAGGGAGCATGAGATATGAGAAGTTGTTTATGCCTGTGCTCAGCAAGGATCTTTCACAGTGAGTTGTGCTCTGATGGAGCAGATGGGCCTTCGTCGTGGGATTTGTTGAGTGAGGTGGCCAAGGACCTTCCACCCCAGTGGAAGGAGGTGTAAACGCTATATTTGCCAAAGACTCTGCCTTTGTTTATAGCCAGGAGGAGTGCTCCTTCTTTGTGTCTACTCCTTTCTGAGAGTGATGGAGAAAAAAAGCTGGCAAAATAACATCAGATAAGATCTGAGGGCAGCAAACAAGGCCATTTTCTTTTTTTCTTTTGTTCTAAGAGCTAAGTGCAATCAAATGCTTGGCTTATATAGCCATTGTTTGAAGGTACTGTTTTCAGAGACAGGGTCTTGCTCTGTTGCCCAGACTAGAGTACCATGGCATCATCAGAGCTCACTACAGTCTTAAACTCCTGGGCTCCGATGATCCTTCCACCTCAGTTTCCTAAGTCTTTGGGACTATAGACATGCACCACCATGCCTGGCTAATTTTAAAATTCTTTTTTGTAGAGGTGGGGTCTTGCCATCTTGCCCTGGCTGATCTCCAACTCCCAGGCTCAAGCAGTCCTCCCACCTTGGCCTCCTAAAGTGCTGGGATTACAGGCATGAGCCACTGAGCCTGGCTATGGGACCGTTTTCCTGGTATTTTTGTTTTGTTTTTTTGAGACAGAGTCTCACTCTGTCACCCAGGTTGGAGTGCAGTGGCGAGATCTCGGCTCACTGCAACCTCCGTCTCACAGGTTCAAGCGATTCTCATGCCTCAGCCTGCCATAGCTGGGACTACAGGTGCGTGCCACTATGCCCAGCTAATTTGTTTGTATTTTTAGTAGAGATGGGGCTTCACCATGTTGGCCAGGCTGGTCTCGAACTTCTGACCTTAGGTGATCCACCTGCCTCGGCCTCCCAGAGTGCTGGGATTACAGACATGAACCACCGTGCCCGGCCCCATTTTCATGACAGCACTTGAGCTCAGAGTTTGAGCTTAGATCTTAAAGTCTGTACCTGGTCATCTGAGTGTCTGGTCTGCCTTTTCCATTTAGTTTAAACAAAAAAGTGGGGAAAGGATTAAATGTCTCCCTGGAGGTGTGGGTGTGAAGAATAATGCAATGGTGTGCTGGCTAGATTCGCTTATTTCCATTTGATGAAAATTTAAAGTAATGATTCTCTTTGAAAATCCTCAATGGAATGTTTCATCATGGAACACTGAGGAAACATAATCTGTTTATTTATATTCCCACCTTAATTTTAGCTTCTTTCTTAAGTGAATTTTTTTTCCCTGAAGTCTTGTATGTTGGATCTATTCTAAAATGGATTATTGACCAGGCACAAGGCTGCTCTAGTGTTCCAAGCTAAGAAGCTTTGAGGGAAAAAGTCTCCTATGTCTGTTTCACATGGTCAGAAGCCAGTAGAGTGAGCTCGGAATCAAGCAGTGGGAACACAGGCGTTTGTTAACCATCCTCCTTGTGCTGAGGCTCTTTCTCCTACAGAGGGAGATGTCTTTGGAGCCTCAAGATCAACAAATACCAGTTGAATCTAATTGAGTTTGAGATAATACATCTCCTTTTGCAAAAGAGAAGAATTTGCATTTCTGAACAATTGATTCATTGGCCTCCAGATGCCATGACTGTTTACTTGGATTTCCTTTTATTTTGATGAAGGACGTATTTGCCCATTCTTTTGGTTTTGATCTAGGTCTTCCAGAATTTACATACCTCCAACTACCCCTATTCACGTGGATTGACCAATGGGGTTGTCTGGCAAGGATGTACAACTGGAAAAACCATCTGTCATAACCCCAGCCCTACCTTTTTTACACATTGGTTCTCCTTTAATCTGCTCCATACATTGGGTGTTCAACTGAAGCTTTGTTGTTGTTAATTTTAGACTAAAAAAAATAATGGAGATAAGGCCTCACTATGTTGGCCAGGCTGCTCTTGAACCCCTGGCCTCAAGTGATCCATCTGCCTTGACCTCCCAAAGTGTTGGGATTACAGGAATGAGCAACCATGCCTGGCCAACTGAAGTTTTTATTTGGTCCACAATTTCAACTCTGTTTCTCCTTATTAAACTTTCAAATTGGCTAGAAGTGGCGGCTCATGCATGTCATCCCAGCACTTTGAGAGGGTGAGGTGGGAGGATCACTTGAGGCCAGGAGTTACAGACCTGCCTGGGAAACATAGTGAGACCCAATCTGTATTTTAAAAAATCAAAAAAATTAGCTGGGTGTGATGGCATGCACTTGTAGTTCCAGCTACCTGGGAGGCTGAGGCAGGAAGATTGCTTGAACCCAGGAGGTTGAGACTGCAATGAGCTGGGATCTGTCTCTTTAAAAAAACACAATAAATAAATAAACAAACTCACAAATTTAGGCCTTTTAGGGCTTTTAAGTGAACTAGGGCTAATCTAATTTTATCCTTGGCGCTATTTGCAACTTGCAACTTAAAAGTATAACCTTCAGTTCCCGTCTTTCAAAACTCCATCTGACTTGTCGCTTTTGTTTGTCCACTGAAGTTGAATCATCATTTAGATTAAGCAGTTTCCTTTTTCTCCTTGCGCTAGACTCATGATGTTTTTGTTTTCCAGCACCTTGCTGCTTAAAAGTGTGATCCAAGGACGAGCAGTACAGGCCTCACATGGGCTTGTTAGAAATACACATCCCAGGCCCAGCCTAAACTACTGAATCTGTGGTTTAATAAACATAAAATCCACAGCTGATTCATATGTACCTCCACGTGTAAGCTGTACCACTGGTTGAACATGTCTTTAGATTTTCTTATTAAAATTACATGGCCAGGATGCAAAGGGACACATTTCCATGAAAAAAAAATTATTTTGAAATTTTTTCTAACATTTTATTATGAAAATTACAAACATACAGCAAAATTAAAAGAGTTCTATAGTGAGCACCCATATATCCTCTACCTAGATTCTATTATTAACTTTTCAAAACCATTTTCTTTTCCCCTACATTAACTTCTATCAAGAATTTACCTGGCACTGGGTGTGGTGGCTCACTCCTGTATTCCCAACACTTAGGGAGGCCAAGGCAAGCGGATCACTTGAGGTCAGGAGTTCGAGACCAGCCTGGCCAACATGGTGAAACCCTGTCTTTACTAAAAATACAAAAATTAGCTGGGTAGGTTACGGGCACCTGTAATCTTAGCTACAGGGAGGCTGAGGCATGAGAACTGCTTGAACCTGGGAGGTGGCCGTTTCAGCGAGCCAAGATTATGCCATTACACTCCAGCCTGGGTGACAGAGTGAGACTCATTATCAAAAAAAAAAAAAAAAAAAGAATTTTATCTGGGTATGGTGCACATGCCTGTAATTCTAGCTATGTGGGAGGTTGAGGCAAGAGGATCACTTGAGCCAGAAGTTCAAGACTAGCCTAGCAACGTAGCAAGACCAAAAAAACTTTTTTAATGTAGAAACATTAGGTTATAACATGCCTGTTACAAATAATCATGTCTTGGTAATAAGGGTCTCACCTCTTCTTCTAGAATTCTCAATGGCACACTGGGAGTTAGCAGTGTTGGGGAGCTGGTCCTGGTCGCACCTAGAACACTGGGCCTCAATATCCTCCTCTGTATGGTGAGCGGGTTGGCAGAGATTGTCTCTAATGTTGCTTCCAACCCTGTAACGATAGGTCCATTGTGAATATTGTTATCATCACTACTTTTCAGGTGGAGAAACTGATGAACCAGTTAAATATTTGAATAAAAAGGAAAACATCTGTTGGCATGGAAAAGTGATTATTTCCTAAGCTACTGAGTAAAACACAGCTGCACTGGCAGTCTTAACTCTGTTTTCTTTTCAATTTTTGTTCTTTCAGGAAACCTTACAGAAACATGAAGCCCTCAACCATCTGGAACTCAGAAACGTATTCAGGGCTGACTGCAGCTTCTAGAACATCCAGGTGTTCTGCAGATGCGAGAATTCATCCTGTAGTCACCAGATGGAGTCCCAAACAGCTGTAAGGCCTGTGCTGTGGCTTTAAGGCCCTGAATACAGAAGAGTCACTTTCTTAGCGGCCAAAGAGCAGTTACTGACATTGATGTCTAACTACTGAACACAACCAGTCATTTTACTGACCATAGAAGATCAAGCCAAATTAGGGATTGCAAATTTCCTGATTCTCTTGAATTAGGATTGCCGATGGGGGCCTCATTTCTATAGCCCCCCAGCATACCTGTAGCTGCTATCACTGCCATCACCGCTGCCACCAGCATCTTCTTGCAAACTTCACCCTTGCTCCCCAGAGACTTCCTGCACTGGAAGTGAGCAGAAAGGAAGCTCTCAGAAACGTCTCGAGTGGTGGCTGCTATCGCTCCAGACAATCGGAATCCTGCCTTAACCACCATGGGCTGGCTTTTTCTAAAGGTTTTGTTGGCGGGAGTGAGTTTCTCAGGATTTCTTTATCCTCTTGTGGATTTTTGCATCAGTGGGAACACAAGAGGCCAGAAGCCGAACTTTGTGATTATTCTGGCCGATGACATGGGGTGGGGTGACCTGGGAGCAAACTGGGCAGAAACGAAGGACACTGCCAGTCTTGATAAGATAGCTTCGGAGGGAATGAGGTGAGTCTTGAGATGCCAGGGCAGCCTGTCTGTCTTTGGACGTCTTACTCCTGTTCTTGAGAGGGGAAGGGGCCGTGCAAAGCACTTAAAGAGCCATTGATGGACCTGTGCTGATTTAATTAATTAATTAATTAATTTGGTTTGAAGCCAGCATAGCATCCTGAAGAAATCCAGCCATCTAGCACCCATCCATCTGTCTGATAACATGTATTATGTGTTAGGAGCTGGGAATTCAGAGGTGAACAAGATAAAACATTTTTGCCCTCAAGTTATTCATTGTCTGGTGGAGGAAACAGGTGAAGAGGAAAGTAAGGGGCTGGGTGTAGTGGCCCATGCCTGTAATCCCAGTGCTTTGGGAGGCTCAGACAGGTGGTTCGCCTAAGCCCACGATTTTGGGACCAACTTCTACAAAAACTAAAAGCAAATTAGCCAGCTGTAGTGGCACACTCCTGTGGTCCCAGCTACTTGGGAGGCTGAGGTGGGAGGATCACTGGAGCCCAGGAGTTAAGTCTGCAGTGAGCTATGATTGTGCCACTGCACTCCAGTCTGGGCAACAGAAAGAGACTCTGTCTCTTAAAAAATAAGTAAATAGGCTGGGCGCAGTGGCTCACACCTGTAATCTCAGCACTTTGGGAGGTCACCTAAGGTCAAGAGTTCGAGACCAGATGGTGAAACCCCATCTCTACTAAAAATACAAAAATTAGCCAGGTGTGGTGGTAGGCACCTGTAATCCCAGCTACTCAGGAGGCTGGGACAGGAGAATCGCTTGAACCGGGAGGCAGAGGTCGCAGTGAGCCGAGATTATGCCACTTCACTCCAGCCTGGACGACAAGAGCAAGACTCCATCTCAAAAAAAAAAAAAAAAAAAAAAGGTAAATAGGTAGGTAAATAAGTAAACAAAATAAAAAGAAATAAGAATTATAAGCAAGTAGCTTCTGAACCCACATTCAGAGTTTTTGGGGAATAGAGGCAAGGGTGTGGAACCCAACCCGGGGTTTCAAGGGAGGAGATGGCCTTTAAAGAGCAACGTGGAGTCTGTGAAGCCTGGGAGTTGTGACTCACTTATTTATGAGAGGTGTGGCTTAGGTTTAAGGCATACTGAACTCTAAGGGACCACAAAAGAGGAGCACCTATGCATCTGATGAGTCGAAGTGTTTAGAGGACAGCTATTGCAGATTTTTGTTAAAATGCCCAGCTCCTTTCCCCACTTGGAGAACAAGCATCAGAGCTTTCAGACTTCAGGGTTTTCTTCTTGGGCTAATGTTGGTCTGATTGTCCAGCTCAGATCCTGTCTGCACTGAGCTAAACTCCTCCATGTGGTTCGGGGGGCATCATTCCAGCTTGCTGCTCAGGGTGATGCATGGGGCATCTCCACAGAGTTTTGGTCACTTGCATCCTGAGATATGCACCCTTGGGGGCTGGCGGTTTCTATATCTGGTCTCACTCCAGTTCTTCCTCACCTCCATCAAGGTGAACTTTGTAGAAATACTCTTCTGCTTCTACTCCTTCAAAGGCACTTTTCAGCCCTAACGATAAAATCCAAACCCCAAACTGGTGTTCAGCTGGGTGGGGTGGCTCACACCTGTAATCCCAGCACTTTGGGAGGCCAAGGTGGGCGCATGACTCGAGTGAGTCATCACTCAAGTGATGCCAAGGACAGGAGTTCGAGACCAGCCTGGCCAACATGGAGAAACTCCATCTCTACTGAAAATAGAAAAATTACCCAGACGTGGTGGCACACGGGAAAATTGCTTGAACCTAGGAGGCAGAGGTTGCAGTGAGCTGAGATTGCACCACCGCACTCCAGCCTAGGCAACAGAGTGAGACTCTGTCTCAAAACAAACAAACAAACAAACAAACAAAACCAGAAAACCCCCAAACTGGTTTCTGCACTGCCCCTTCTCTCTTGCAGTGGTCTTCAGGTGAGTCCTCCCCTGTGTGGGCCTCATCTGTGTGATGGGTTCACCCTGGTGCACGTACTTCCTCTGTTTAATTAGTTTCTACTTACTACTTAGGTCTCAGTTGCACATGAGGGCCTCAGGAAAGCTTTCATGGATGCCTCAGGTGTTCTGTCCTGGTCCTTGCTGCTTTCTGTGGTGGCTGTTCAATCATCTGACCACTAGATTGGGTTGAACAGCATCCTCCTAAAATTCATGTCCATCTGGAACCTCAGAACGTGACCTTAACTGAAGATAGGGTCTTTGCAAATGTTACTAGTTAAGGATCTTGATGATCTCAGAATTGACTTAGGGTGGGTATTAAATCCAGTGACGTTTTCTTATAAGGAGAGGAGAAGATGTTAGCAGATATTGGAACCATGCCTCTATAAGCCAAGAATACCAAGGACCGCCAGCAACCGCCAGAACCAGGAGAGAGGCATGGTACAGATTCTCCCTCAGAGCCTCCATAAGGAACCAGCTGGGCTGACATCTTGATTTCAGACCTTTAGCCTTCTGTCCTGTATTTATGTATTTTTTAGTCAGAGTCTTGCTGCATCACCCAAGTTGGAGTGCAGTGGTGCGATCTTGGCTCTGCAACCTCTACCTCTCGGGTTCAAGTGATTCTCCAGCCTCAGCCTCCTGAGTAGCTGGGATTACAGGCATCTGCCACCATGCCTGGCTAAGTTTTGTAGAGATGGGGTTTCACCATGTTGGTCGGGCTGGTCTTGAACTCCTGACCTCAGGTGATCCCACTTTGGCCTCCCAAAGTGCTGGGGTTGCAGGCATGAGCCACTGCACCCGGCCTGGCCTATTGTTTCAAGCCACCCAGCTTGTGGTAATTTGTTATGGCAGCCACAGAAAATGTACACACCTTCCTCCCAGCTCTTGACTTCAGGAAGAAAAATGCCTCGTCTATTCTTTCCCGTTTATATTCCTAGCATGTAGCACAGTGCCTAGTACGTAGCGGACAATTAATAAATATTTGTTCATCAATAAATGGTCTCTAGGAGCTCAAGATGCCCTGGAATCTCACCCCAAATTTTGCATATAGGAATATTCTTCCAGAGAGAGAGTTCATCCATCCATTAGCATTTGCCAGATTCTCAAAAGGGCCTGGCTTGCCAAATGCTTGGGAACTTCTGCTTTCAGTGTTTAGCGGGTTAGTGGGGAAATATTAGTCCCATGATTTAAGCTGAGATATGTGAGGCCTACATATTTTTTTCTCTACTGTCATACTCTCATCTTGAGCAGAAAGGGTGACTCGGGGGTCAGATGCCAAATGTGGTTTGCCGAGCCCTCCTTCTCTCTGCCCCCTTATGAAAGTGTTTCTCTCCATCTGAGCCTTGTGACAGTGGCCAGGTGGATGGCCCTCTGGCCCAAGGTCAGCGGCTTTTCATTCTTCTTTGTTGACAGGAAAGCCGGGCTTCCTGTGAGGCCATGAACTGATTCATCGCTGGTTTCTCCCACTGCCTACTCACGGCCAGTGGGGAACCGTAACTTTCAAACACAAACTCTTATTGCCCAACAGGGTCTGGGGTGACTGGCTGGGACTGCACACTCAAGCCACCACCCCTGGTTCTATTGTCTCCTTTTTATTCATGCATGAATTTCCTAGGGCTGCTGGAACAAATTACTCCAAACTGGGCAGCTTAAAACATTACTTTGTCGTTTCACGGTTGAGAGAGTCAGAAGTACAGAAATGAAGGTTACGCTGAAGGCTCTGACAGCATCCGTTCCTCGCCTCTCTCCTGGATTCTGGTGCCTGCTGGAATCCTTGGCCTTCTGGCCTTGTAGACTCCTGCCTCCGCCTTGGTTGTTACATGGAGTTCTTTCATGCCTGTGTCCAGACTTCCCTCCTGCAATAAAAATACCAGTCACTGGATGTGAGGCCCACTCTACTCCAGTATGACCTTATCTTAAATTGATGACATCTGCAAAGACTGTTTCCAAATAAGGTCACATCACAGGTTCTGGATTGATAAGAAATTTGAGGGGAATACTATTTAGTCTGGTGCAATTAGCTGTATTACATCTCTCTCTTTCTCTTTTTTTTTTTTTTGAGACACAGTTTCACTCTGTCGTCCAGGCTGGAGTGCAGTGGCACAATCTTGGCTCACTGCAACCTCTGCCTCCCAGGTTCAAGCGATTCTCCTGCCCCAGCCTCCTGAGTAGCTGGGATTACAGGTGTCCACCACCACACCTGGCTGATTTTTTTATTCTTTGTAGAGATGGAGTTTCGCCATGTTGGCCAGGCTGGTCTTGAATTCCTGACCTCAAGTGATCCACCTGCCTCAGCCTCCCAAAGTGCTGGGATTACAAGCATGAACCACCGCACCTGGCCTATGTATCTCTTTTTCCTCTGCTTCTAACACAGTCTGTTATGTGTAGGTGATCAGTCGGTATCTGTTGCACTGAAGACTAAATGTCATGCTTAAGAGGGCAGGAGCCAGACAGCTTGAGTTCAATCAAATTCCAGCTCTGCCACTTCCTATTTGTGACCCGGGCAGGCTGCATCATCCCTTGGAGTTTTCCTTTCCTCTTCTGTAAGTGGGGATAATGATAGTCCTCTACCCCACAGGATGTTGTGGGGGTTAAATTAAGTAATCCGTAAGCCAGGTGTGGTGGCACACATCTGTGGTCCCAGCTACTCCAGAGGCTGAGGCAGGCGGATCCCTTGATGCCAGGAGTTCGAGGCTGCAGTGAGCTATGATCACACCATTGTATTCCAGCCTGGGCAACAGAGTAAGACCCTGTCTCGTAAAAAATAAAAAAATAAGTAATCTATATAAGCAGTTAGCGTAGAGCCAAGCATACAATAGATAGGGGATATTAGCTAGGTTATTTTTGTTATTGTTATTAGAAATGTTCATATGTAATGTTAGTTTGAATTGACTAATCTGCATGATAAAAGATCCAATGACAAAACTTGGAAGGACGAGGTGGAGTTCCAGTGACAAATTCCTGTTAATCCCTGAGCTGGCCGTGCATAGAGACCAACACCTTTATTTGAATCAACAAAATAGCTGCAATAATAACTAACCCTTACCAAGTGATTGCAAGGTGCCAGGCTCTAGGCATCACCCTGTTCTTTGTACCACCCTACCTTTCTCTTATGTCACAGATGAGGAAGTTGAAGTTAAGTAACACACCCAGACTTGGTTAAGTGGCCAAGCCAGCGTTCAAACTCAGATTTCCTCATTCTAGAGCCTTATTCCTTCAGGGCTGGACAGAACTGGGGAATTAGCAAAAATAATCCATCAAGGTTTGGGCCAGCTTTGCCATATGACTGTCAAAGAGGAGGAGGCCAGGCGTGGTGGTTCACACCTGTAATTCCAGTTCTTTGGGAGACCGTGGCAGAAGGATTGCTTGAGCTCAGGAGTTCAAGAGCAAACTGGGCAACGTAGCAAGAATTCATCTCTACAAAAAAAAAAAATCAAGAAATTAGCTGGTTGTGGTGGTGTGGTCCTACCTACTTCACAGGCTGAGTCAGGAGGATCACTTGAGCACAGGAGGTTGAGGCCACAGTGACCTATGATTATGTCACTGCACTCCACCCTGGGTGAGAGAGTGAAACCCTGTCTCAAAAAAAAAAAAAAAAAAAAAGAGGAGATTGGAATCTCATCATTTTTTTCTCCTTTTGGTGCTAATGAAGATTTTTTTGTTTTTGTTTTTGTTTTTTGAGACAGATTTTTGCTCTTGTTGGCTAGGCTAGAGTGCATGGTGTGATCTCAGCTCACTGCAATCTCCGCCTCCCGGGTTCAAGTGATTTTGCTGCCTCAGCCTCGCAAGTAGCTGGGATTACAGACATGCAAGCGTGTGCCACCATGCCTGGCTAATTTTTTATTTTTAGTAGAGACAGGGTTTCTCTATGTTGGTCAGGCTGGTCTCGAACTCCTGACCTCAGATGATCCGCCCGCCTTAGCCTCCCAAAGTGCTGGGATTACAGTTGTGACCCATTGTGCCTGGCCTAATGAAAGATTTTTGTGCTGTCCAAGCATAACAGGCAACCTGAGAAATGGGATTTTATTTTATTTTATTTTTTGAGATGAAGTCTTGCTCTTGTCTCCCAGACTGGAGGGCAGTGGCACGATCTCAGCTCACTGCAACCTCCACTTTCCAGGTTCCAGTGATTCTCCTGTCTCAGCCTCTCCACTAGCTGGGATTACAAGTGTGCACCACCATGCCTGGGTAATTTTTGTATTTTTAATAGAGACAGCATTTCACCACATTGGCCAGGTTGGTCTCGAACTCCTGACCTCAGGTGATTCACACACCTTGGCCTCCCAAAGAGCTGGGATTACAGGCATGAGCCACTGTGCCAGGCCAGAAATGGGATTGAGATGTCAGTCATCAAAATGGCTGATGTGACCTTTGTTCAGGAGGCTCACCCAGCTGGGGATGTGTGATGGCTGCAGTTGCAGATGCCTGAGATCTTATCCCGCCTACTCCAGCTTCATCGCCAACCCTCTCACGTTCCTCCCATTGCACTTGTTTCTGTTCCTTGAAAGTACGCTTTTCCCTGCCTCAGGGCCTTTGCACCGGCTGTTGCCCCTTATTGGCGAGCTCTCTCCTCAGCCTTCAAGCAGCTGATCCCTTCACGTCCTTCTGGCCTTCACTCAGATACCATGTTCTCAGAGAGGCCTTTCCTGACCATCTTTCCAACATTGCCTTCCTTCCCCATGCACGTCTCCTACCTGTTCTCCTGTTCTGTTTCCTTGACCTCTATTGAAATGATCTTGTTTATTTCTTTATTGCCTATCTCTCCCATTGGAATGTCACCTTTTTACACGAGTGACCTTATCTGTCTTATTTTTGTCTTCAGTGGCTAAAACAATGCCTGGTACGTGGTAGGTGCTGAAACAATAATTGTTCAAGTACTTGGACTCCTGAATCTAAACTTCTGGCCATGAACACATGGGTTAACACAAGCATGAGAGCTGGAACCTGACTGCCTGCGTCTGTTACTTGGTTGCTCTAGGACACTGGGCCAGTTATTAAACCTTCCTGGGCCTCAGTTTGTTCATCTCTGCAATGGGAAAATAATGGCAACTATATCATAGGGCTGTTGCCAGGAGGAAATGAGTTAAGTCACATAAGGCAGTAAAGAGAGTCCCTGGCACTTATTGGTACTTGATGGGTGCTAGCTCTTATGATTCCCCGTGACACCAGCCCTGCTGCCCTATTCGTCACATTTCCCTCCTCTGGCTGGAGGGTCAGGCCTATTTTCTCAGCTTCTGTTCCAAAAGCACCTTGCTCTGTCTGTGCCAGACTCTCACCCTTCCCTGGGCTGAGCTATGAGACTCAACTGTCTCTTAGAATCTGCTTGTTTCTTCTCATTCCTACACCAGATCCCCAAGCCAACACTTAAAGGTCTCAATAACATTTCCCTTTTACTTTGTGGCCAGCGCACACTTTTTTTTTTTTTTTTTTTTAATCGTTCCACATTGAATTCCTGCAGACACTATTTGTTTTTTATTTGTTTTTAACCTGGCTATAGGAGATGCGATTTGCCCATTTTGTGCACAGAAAGGGCACCATCCATACCACAATTATGATGTCATTATTTGTTAAAGGAAAAAAAGGAATCCTTGGGGGAAGAGAAGTGGAATCTTCCAGTGCCTTCTTATTTTGGTGTCCCTTTTCAGACTTCTAAACTCCATTTACATGGAGATAAAATAGGGATGGTGGCCTAAAACCCCACAGCCTTGAGCCCATTTACAGTACAGAAGGTCAAAAAGCATTCATGTCACCCTATCCCATAGAGAGAAACTGAGGCCTAGAGAGAGGTAAAGTGTTTTTACTATTATAGTCAGCTCTCCGCCATGTGGGGTAGATTGTCTGCTTTGTGAGTTTGCTAGTTTAAAGACTGAATACGTGAAAAATAATGATGAACATTTTTTTTTCTGTATGTGAAAAATCCAAAGCTACTGCAAATCAGCAAACATCTCTTTATCAGAAGGCATTGTTGTTTGGGGCTCCCCAGTGTTCAGAGATTGCTCCTGTACCCACCGCAAGGCCCCAAGTTCCCCTGCACATGTCTGTAGATTAAACCGCCAACTTATCTTGCCCTTGACCTCATGGGATGTCATTTTGCCAATGTCCTGTGCAGATCTGAACTGGGCTGTGCTGTTGAACACTTACCGGTTTAAAAATGATAAGATAGCCAGAAGATAATTGAAATGAAATTTAAGTGAAAATGTCAGGGACTTTGTAATCAACTATAACTTAACAATTTTAAGCAATTGGCCAGGCGTCGTGGCTAACGTCTGTAATCCCAGCACTTTGGGAGGCCAAGGCGAAGGATCACTTGAGGTCAGGAGTTTAAGACCAGCCTGACCAGCATGGTGAAACCCCGTCTGTACTAAAAATACAAAAATTAGCTGGGCGTGGTGGGGGGTGTTTGTAATCCCAGCTACCCGGGAGGCTGAGGCAGGAAAATCTCTTCAACCCAGGAGGTGGAGGTTGTAGTGAGCCAAGATCATGCCATTGCACTCCAGCCTGGGCGACAAGAGCAAAACTCTGTCTCAAAAAAAAAAAAAGAAATTTAAGCAATTAAAATGGGAGATGACAAGCAACTTGCACTACAATAGGGGACAGAGGGATGAATTGCTCATGCTTTAAAAAACAGAAGAGGACAAACACATTCTGTTGGAACCTTTTCTAGCTCTTCACGCCCTCCAAAAATATTTAAGACACTCTGAGAGCCCAGTGAATAAGCCTGATGATACAATGCTAGTTTGGTTCTTGTTGGCAGCACATCTCACACTCAGGAAAACCAATGCTGGTTTCACCTGTGATGTATAAGTGACATTATTTCTTGAAAATTCTCAGGCTGGGGAAGTACCTTACATATGACTCCTGGGTGGGTGGATTCAGGCAATGGCCTAGGATTTCTGAATGGGGATTTGAGCTCCTGGGCAGTAATGACTCATAGATCTTTCGGGAGAGAGAAGGAGAATGCCCAGTGATCATGAGAGAGAGAGGTGGTCACAGCCAGCGACCACCAGAGAGAGGTGGTCACACCCAGATACTTCCCACTTGCTTGAACTGTCTGCCAGGCTGGCTCAGAAGTGCAGATGACAGCGCACTGTAATCATGTTTACTTATGTATGTTGATTTGCAGTATGTTAACATTGCACTTTGATCTTCTTTCTTCCCTGCTTTCCTCCTTCTCTCCCCCTAGTTTAATTTTGAGTCAAGTTACTGCTGCTGCTGCTGCTGCTGCTGCTGCTAGGAGTTACAGGCAGTGGCTTAGCTAGGAATCAAAGATCAATATTCGCCATGGGAAGGTCAGGGGCTCCCAGGGACTTGAGGCTGTTTCTAAAATGGGCCTCGGTGAGCAATGAGTTGAGCTGTCAATTTAGTTGAACACTTGGTTTGATTTGTGTTCTCAGAATTGGCTTTTTGCAAGAGTTCATGCACCCTGCTACCTCTCAGACCTCTTTTTCTCAGCCACCCTGCTGCCTTGGGGATTTGGCAGTAACCTAATGGAAGATGCGAACCAGGCCGGCAGTCACACTGCAGGGGCTTGTGATGAGGTCTTGATGTCTGGTGGACAGTATGGGGACGAGGGCAGAAAGGACATTCTAAACAAGACAAATATTCTAAACAAGGACCCTTCCACTCTCCTGTAACTCCTTTTCAGCTCTATTCCTACCCGGACACGGTAACTCAGATTTGGGCTTGGGAGGACCTTCACTGGGGAGAAATCCTCTTATCTCATGACCTTCACCATTATCCCTGAGATGCCTGCTTTGGGAGGTCCCATCCTGACTTCTCTTTGTAAGCTCTTGGCATCGTGGGACAGGTGACTTTATATTTTTGTACTTGGGTAAATAGGTCAAATAGACATCAAAATCATGTCAGGCCCACCTTTCAACTGGGGCCAGGTAAGTGCTGAACAAAAGGGACAGCAGGTTTGCACCTCTTGGCTCTGTTTAATAGATGGGGACAGGCAGGAACACAATGACCTAGATGGTAGCCAATCTTAGAGAGAAGCAAAGGAACTGAAATATTAACCAGTGGGGCCTTGGTGCCTGCCTGCTTAACCAACTGCAAGTTCAAAGTAGCCTGTCCAGTTGCTATTAATAGTTCCTCTTTTAAGCCTCCCAAAGACAGTCATTCAACAATGAATCTCTACGAAGAGCAGGTCATGAGACAGATGCTGGGAAACCCTAGCCAGCTCTGCCCTTGAGGGACCAATGGCCTGATGGCAAACACAAGAAAACCAGCCTTTAGGATGCAGGAGGGTAGTGTGCTATGAGATTGGAAACCCCTGGCATATCTCCTGCTCCTGTGGTTTTATAACATGAGATGGATGTGTCTGAATTGACAGCTTAGGGGATGGAACTAGCATATCACTTACAGATTGGTCTCAGTCAAGAAAGAAAAGCCCCTTGCAGGGCTTTTTACCTTTTAGGTGTTAAAGCTTACAGTGGGGAATCCTGTTAAAGATAGTACCGTGGGACTCCAGGAAGAGAAAGTTCATTTCTCTAGAGCAAAGTCAAGAGGTCATCAGTAAAGGTTATCTGTTAGGACTTGAACGCTGAGACTTAAAATGAAGGGAGAGGAGCGTGTTGTAGGCAGAAGGGAAGGTAAGAGCGAAGACTCAGACCTGATTCTAGGGCCTCCCTGGGGCACTGTCCCAGGTGCTGGGAACACAGCTGTGATCCAGACAGCCAAAAGCCCTCACTCTCCAGGGGATTTTGTGTTTTAGCAGTTGAGTATAGCTGGGCCAGGTGCGTGAGGCTGGACGGAGGGACTGGACATCTGGTATAGCATGTCGTGTACATGTTTACAAGATTCGACTTAATCCTGCAGGCTGTGGGGACCCTGAATGATTGAAGTCATCAATCTGCATTTGAGATGGGATGTTCCGGCTTACCAGATGGCACACACGAGTGGCTGGAAGGGCAAGGGTGACGTTGCGGGGATCTTCAGATGGCCCGACTCAGAATTGTGGCAATGGAGAGGGATGTCAGATTCAGGAGGCACATAGATGCCTGTATGTCTGTCGCATTGTCATATACCTTGTGTGTGTGCTTCCTTGAATGTGAATGTGCATATATGTACAAGATTGTGAAAAGGAAAGGAGAAATTTGCCAAGGACCATGACGAAGCTCAGCTGCCAGGAATCCTTTCTGGAATAGAACAGGAGGCTAGATGTGGTGACTTGTGGTGGCTACTTGGGAGGCCACCCAGGAGGCTGAGACAGGAGGATCACTTGAGTCTGGGAATTTGAGGTTGCAGTGCGCTATCATTGCTTCTGTAAATAGTCACTGCACTCCAGCCTGGGCAACATAGCAAGACCCCATCTCAAAAAAAGGAGAAAGAAACAAAAAGAACAAAAGTATAAATAGATGAATGAATGAATGAATGATTTAAAAAAAAAGGCATCAAGTTTGCTATTTGTTGCCACATTTGCTTGTAGCTTACAAAGGGCCTGCGTATCCGTTATCTCAATAATCTCGCTTACAACCTTCTGGGGAATAAGTCAGCTGTGTTCTCACTTAACAGAAGGCAATGTGGAGTCTGAGCTGCACTGGTTTTTAAGTTGTAATTCAGCCGCTTTCCAGTTCCCATCTCCCAACCCTGTCCCGCTACACACAAAGGCCACAGCAAAAGATTTTCAAAACCTATTTTCACGTCCATGCCTTTAAATTATGAATGGAGCAAGGGCAGTTTTTATTCTAGTCACATAGCAATGTAGAGAGTTGCCACAGAATGCCTCATCATCTACTTTAAATTCCTTGCAAATGAAGGCTGGACACGCTTAACTTTGCGACGTTATGTCTCTCCAGGGCTTTTGTGGCAGCCTTTCCAGCGCTAGCGTTCCCTGATTCTAATACACATAATTTATGCAATGGCAAGTTGCTTTGGTTTCTGTCTGGCTGTGTCTTAATTTGCGTTGATTTTCTTGTTAACAGGCTGCTGTAATGTCTGGCTCTGTATTTCCAGCTTTGCTTTGCAACGTATTTTCAGACTTTAATTAGGACCCCTGATGGTGAACTGGCCTGAGCCTGCCCAGATAGACTTGGAGAAAAGAAACCTTTCCAAATAACAAGGTCATTTTATTGCTTATTAATTAGTCCAACCAAAGGGAGACAGTGGCCAGGAGAGGGGAAAGAGGTGACGTGCAGGCCAGTTCATAAAGCTGCATTTTTAGGGGTGGGTACAACCTTCCAACGAATTGCAAATAAAGGAAATGAGATTGTTTCTGAGAGTTAAGCTATGAACTTTAACACGCCGTGGGGAAGGAATTAAGCCCTGAAAGCATCCGCTTAAGTGATTACGTGAAAAATGAACTGACATGTTTTTTCCAGTCAAACCACCTGAGTTTCTCCAAGTTGTGTTTGTTCACCAGATATTGCTGGGGCGGCCCTGCCCCACCAAGGTGCTGTGCTTGCGGCTGGAGTTACAACTCTAAGCTCCAACTCACGAAACCTACACCAGCCAAGGGAACTCAAAGCTGCATGCTGCTGTAGAAAATGTACGGTAGCTGTTCCCAAGATGAGGACGTTAACAAGTCCAAGGGGAGACTGCATTTAGGGCCATCGTTAAAATTGGGCAAGCAGGGATAACATTCAGGCAGTGTATTTTTGGCACTGGCCAGCCGTATTTGTCAGCTTGGGTTGCTGTAACAAATACAATAGACTGTATGTCTTAAACAGTAAATGTTTATTTCTCACAGTTCTGGAGGCTGGCAGTCCAGCATCAGGGTACTAGCATGGTCAGGTTTTGGTGAGGGCTCTCTTCCTGGCTTGCAGATGGCCTCCTTCTTGCTGCATTCTCACAAGAAGAATATAGTTCAAGGCCAGCCTGGGCAACACAGCAAGACCCCAACTCTACAATAATAATAGTAATAATAATAAATTGGTGAATAAGAGAGGGCTCTCTCTTCCTGTCTCTGTCTCTCTGATGTTATCATCCTAATTATTGGAAGACATGGAGGGTCTAGGAGGAGAACTGATTTCATTTTTTTTTGGAGTGAACAGATTTCTAATGAGCATCTACTTAGTGCCATATCCTATCAATGTGATTTATAAATTCTCTCATTTGATCCTTGCAGGGACTTTATAAGATTAGCATTATTATCCTCACTTACATATGAGTAAAATGAAGTTCAGATAGTTTGAGTCACTGGTAGACTCTAATTTATAAATTCTCGGTCTTGGAAGTCAACGAAAACTGAGAAAAGGGCTCAAATTAACTTGACATTATTCCGAAGCCACAGACATACTTAATGAGAGAGACAAACGACCCTCTTATTAATTAATGAATTATTATTATTGTAAAGATGGGGTCTTGCTACGTAGCTCAGGCTGATTTTGAACTCCTGGGCTCAAGCAATCCTTCCACTTCAGCTTTCCCAAATGCTTGGATTATACGAATGAGCCACCACGCCTAGCCAAGCCCTCTTTTTCCAAATGCACTCATCTCATCATGGAAGCTGTCCCCTCATTACCTTATCTAATTACCACCTAAAGGGCATGTGTCCACATACCGACACTCTGGGGATTAGGGTTTCCACCTATGAATTTTGGAGGGACACAAACATTCAGTCCATAGCACCAGGCAAAAGGAAATGGTGGCTCAAGAGCCTTTGAGTATCCCAGACCCACTATCCAAGGTCAATCCACAGGCTGGGCACAGTGGCTCACGCCTATAATCACAGCACTTTGGGAGGCTGAGGCGGGTGGATCACCCGAGGTCAGGAGTTTGAGACCAGCCTGGCCAGCATGGCAAAACCCCATCTCTACTAAAGATACTGAAATTAGCCAGGTATGGTGGCAGGCGCCTGCAATCCCAGCTACTTGGGAGGTTGAGGCAGGAGACTCACTTGAAACCAGGAGGTGGAGGTTGTAGTGAGCCGAGATCACGCCACTGCACTCCAGCCTGGGTAGCAGAGCAAAACTCTGTCTTAAAAAAGAAAAAAAAAAGGCTAATCCACAGTGGAGAAAAGGCCCTTAAGCTTCACAAAGTAAAGGTCTTTTTCGATGATCCATTTGAATTCTCTTAGCATTAATGCAGTCCAAACTCACTAAGCCAAACTTCAGATTCTGATTTCCTGTATAGCTTGTGCACAGGAAGAAAACATGTTGACCACACTGATACTCTGGTTCCTGTGCCCATCCTTGGAAGTCTGGTGGGTCAAGGGCATTCCTACATCTTTCTTGGACTCACGTGGTTTGTGTGGATGTGAGTCAGGCTCTCGGGACTGGCACCACCAAGCGTGAGTCTCAGGACCTTCCCAGTCAAAGACTGGCTCCTGTAACACAAATACCTAGTGAACGTGATACCTCCTGCAGACCGGCCCAGCTCCAGCCAGCCTTCCCTCGTGTGGCTGTAGTGGAAAGAGCATAGAAATTTGAGTCAGAAAGGCTTGGGTTCAAATTCTGGCTCTGCCATTTCCTAACTGTAGGGGTCTGCTGTCTTCTACATGGCACAATGGTGAGACAGGCCTTGGCGTAAGATGATTTGAGCTCATATCAGCTAAGTAGTCTTGGAAAGCTATTTAAACTCTCTGCCTCAGCTTCCTTCTCTGTAGAATGGGAATTTGGATGCCTATTTTACAGAGTGTTTTAAAAGTTAGAAATCATATATGTAACATGATTAGAGTAGTCGCCACTTGGTACGTGGTAGACATTTGTGTTACTATAAGACAAATAATGCTAATGCCTATTTATACCTTAGGTCTCAGCTTACACATAACTTGTTTTGATAAATCCTTTCCCAACACATAGGTATACATGCTTGGTACACTTTCAGAACATCCTGTGCTTAATGTTTTCCAAATCCTCTTACATAATGAAATTATCCACCTGCCTCACTGACCAGTGAGCAGATTGAGGTCTGGGATTTTTTTGTTCATTGGTATATCCTGGACCACCTACAGCAGGGGTTCCCAACCCCCAGGCCACTGGTACTGGTCCATGGCTTGTTAGGAACTGGGCCGTACAGCAGGAGGTGAGCAGCAGATGAGTGAAGCTTCACCTGTATGTACAGCCGCTCCCCATCGCTCGCATTACTGTCTGAGCTCCACCTCCTGTCAGATCAGTAGCAGCATTAGATTCTCACAGACGCTCAAGACCTATTGTGAACTGTGCATTCGAGGGATCTAGGTTGCACACTCCTTATGAGAATCTAATGCCTGATGATCTGTCACTGTCTCCCATCACCCGCAGATGGGACCATCTAGTTGCAAGAAAACAAGCTCAGGGCTCCCACTGATTCTACGTTATGGTGAGTTGTATAATTATTTCATCATATATTACAATGTAATAATAATAGAAATAAAGTGCACAATAAATGTAATGCATTTCAATCATCCTGAAACCATCCTCTGCAACCCTGTCTGTGGAAAAATTATCTTCCATGAAACTGGTCCCTGGTGCCAGAAAGGTGGGGGATAGCTGACCTGCAATATAATAACCAGGATTCTCTTGTTGTAAGTGACAGAAACCCAACTTAATCAGCCTAAGCACAAAAGAGGCACAGGTTGGGCTCACGAACTAAGCCCCTGAGAGCCTCTGTTTTTCCTCTGCTTCTGAGCCAGTTGGCCCATTCTTTCAAGTTCCTCCATGTGGTGTGGTCAAGGAAGCCCTTATCCTTCTGAGATTGCTTGCTAATAGCTTGAGATTCCATAGGGGGAAAAAGAGCTATTTCTCATTCTCTGCTTCAGAAAATTCCAAGTTTGAATTCACAGTATCCCTGCTTGGCTCATGGGCCATGGGCCAGTTCTCCAAGGACAGACAGTTGTGGTAGTGTGATTAGATTGCAACGGAGTCCTGGACGCACATTAGGGTGGGTTGTTGTGCATCAGGAAACAGGCATCAGCAGCCCCACGAGTCATGTGAAAGAGTGGCTAGAGAAAGGGTGGATGCTCCACAGTCAAACACAACCGATGGCAGTAATAGTGCTCAGACAATAGGTGGATGTCTACATTAGACATGAAAAGGCTGCAAGGCAGTTTCACGTGCTTCTGAAGTCAAAGTTAAGGCTTATCCTCCTGGAGGGTAAGGAAAGACTTTGTGACAATAGTAGGTTCTGAAGGAAAGGTAGGAGTTTGAAAGGGCAAGAAGAGGGTAAGGTATTCTTTAGCAGAGATCCAACAGAGTTAACGTGTTGAGTTGGAGAGTTGGGTGGGGCATGAGGAAGGGAGGGATTCCAGATGTTCCAGGAAAAAGAATCCTGTTGAGCTGGACCTTGGGGATACACAGGGAGGTGCACTCATTTCTGAGGCCTGTTGTAACACAGGACCACAAATTGAGTAGCTTACAACCACCAAAATGTATTATCTTACAGTGCTGGAGGCTAGAAGTTGAAGATTAAGGTGTTGGCAGAGCCACATTCCCTCCAAAGTGCTAGGAAAAGTTCACTCCTTTCCTCTTCCAGCTTTTGGGAGCCCCAGGCGTTTATTGATTGTGCTGGCATCATTTTCATCTCTGCCTCTGTCTTCACGTGGCTGTCTTCCCTCTGGGAGTCTCTGTGTCTTCACAGCATTCTCTTCTCTGTGTCTCTCTGTTCTTCTGAAATAAGGACAACAGTTACATTGGATCAAGACCCACTCTACTTCAGTATAATTTCATCTTAACTTAAAATTACTCTGCAATGACCGTATTTCTAAACAAGTTCACATTCTAAGGTACTAGGGGTCAAGACTTCAACAAATCTTTTGCGGGGATGCAGTCTGACCCATGGCAGGCAGCTGTAGCTCAGAGGCTGATAGGTAGGTTGAGCCAGAGCATAATGGGTTATGGAGGCTGAGACTTGGGGCTGCAAAATGGCATGACCAATCAGCATGCTAGCATGGGTTAGAGGGAGTGCTTCTAGAGGGACGACCACCATTTTGATCTTGGGTGGTGTCATTGGGAATGAGGAGGATCTGAAGGATGCAGGAAGTGGCAGAGAGACTTGAAGATAATGCCTCAGTCTCTACTGCCTCAGTGGCATTGCTTGACTGGGAGGGGGTGGACACAAGGTTTTGGAGGGAGAATGCGGAGCTTGGTTCTGTGTATGTTGAGTGTGAGTTGACACGAGACATATGTGTGGCAGTGAACATGATGCCAGGATTGCACTGGCAGCAGCCAAGTGCCACTCACCCCTTGAGTTCCATCCACTCACAACCTGCTCGCTCACTGCCCCTTCCCACACTGAAATGTTCTCTTTCTCCCCCATTTAGCTGGTGTTGGCAGTAATCGTGTTGCCTGCCATGATGTTGGAAACAGATGCTCAGTGCTGCAAAGAAAAGTCAGCACTGAGACAAAGGCTCTCTCAGCAAGGCAATCTTTACTTCCTGCTGAAACGGTACCCTCACCAGCAGTCTTGCCACGAGAGTACAACACACAAAGGAAAAGTGGGACATATTTATTCCTTACGCATTTGGGGTTGTCCTTACTGCTCTATCTGATCTCTGTTGGTTGGAGCCAGACCTCACAATCTAAAACTGAACCTGATTGGCTAGTAACTTAAAACTTTCTTGAGTAGGTAAAGGTGGTGGAGAAGTCCAAATAAGGAAGGGTCAGGAAGTTGCTTGCAAAAGGGCTAAGAAAAGTAATAACATAAATATCTTGGTGAAAGTACAGGGACATAGAATGTACTACGTGCCTGTGAGCATGTCTAACACAGGATAGGGCTTAACAAAGAGTTATTAGCAAAAAGCAAGAAAGCTTTGAAGAAAATCTTTGAAACAAACTATTATTTCTAATAATTACGATTTATTCTTTAACAAGAAAGGAAACCAAAGAGGAACTTTTCTACTTCCTATACCTGAATTTTAAAAACCTACTCTGTGCTGGACGCTTTGCTAATTACTTGATGTACATCATCTCACTGAATTCTTCAGATAACTTGGTGAGGTAGGTCTCATTATGCCCATTTTGCAGAAGAAGTTAACTGAGGCTTAGATTGAGTTACTTGTCTAGTCTCACACTAGACAGAGTTGGGGCCGTATTTGGCCTCAGGCTTGTTTTCCCGTGCTTTTGACTTTCTTATCACTCTGCTTCTCATAGCATTTTCTTTGTAGTTTTCAGATAGGGCTCATCTTATTTTCTCTTATTATCTACATATGGTTGTTCTGCTAGAGTCTAACCTCTTTGATGGAAAGGGCCGTAGCTCCCCAGCTAGCTCTGTTGTGGTTGGTTGAATTAGACCAGAAGCTTGTAGGTGAAAGGTTTGAGATGGCAGGTGATATGCACGTGTTTTTTGGGAGGCAGAGAGATGAACAAAGGGAGGAATGTCCAGTGGTGCCGTCAGGTCCACATACCTAGTTGCTGGAGGGATGAAGTCATGGTGCCTGCAGAAAACCCAGCTGAGGAAGCTGGTGTCCATGCAGACTATGGGTTTCCCACCAGACTGGAAGAAACAGGTCTCACCAAATAGAGTGCAGGACTGGAGCTGCTGATGGTGGAGAAACAGTGTTCCCGAGGTCTGGAATTATACCCCAGGGCAGTGACGGGACTAGGCAGACACACCTAGATAAGGGAGCCAGCAGCAAAGAAGACAAATCTCTGAACAAGATAAAGTCAGATACGATAAGGGTGAGGGACAAGCTAGAACAGTGCTGCTGTGGGTGTCGCTGGGTCAGGCAGACCTCCCCAGGAGGCGAAATGAGAGCTGAAGTCCAGCCGACCAGGACGGGCTAGCCCCATGGAGACCCAGAGCAGAGTGATCAGGATGGAGTAAAGGGCCTGAGGCCCGAACCAGCTGGGGGTGTTCTAGAAAAAGCAACTCACCTTGGCTGGCTGGAAAGGAGAGAGCTTGGGGAGGAGGGGCTTGATGCCAAACAGAGTCCGGATCACCGGGGTGGCGAGTTCCCACCTTTCCCATGCCATGTCACACCTGGAAACTAATATTTGTACCCCTTTCCAAGATCCTCCTCTGAGGCTGCCAGTGGAAGACTCTCCGCATTGTGCTGTAAGGGGACTGCTTTCCCCGGAGCTGGGCAGGGAACAGACGGGACCCACATAGGACAGCTCTGGTGCCTCAAGTTGCCCCAGGCCCCACCTGGCTGCCCCAGGGGCTGAGACAAGCACAATCTCAGAAAATCTATGGCTCATTTGGGCCTAACTGCTCCAGCTCCCCTGCTGGGAAGCTGTGATGAAGGACCTGTAGACTGTGGTGACTTCGAATTTGCTTTGACTGATTTGCAGTAAGAATCCATGAAAGGATTTCCAGCCGGGGACTAATCGCGGGAGTGTCTAATCTTTTGGCTTCCCTGGGCTATGTTGGAAGAAGAAGAATTGTCTTGGGCCACATATAAAATACTCTAACATTAACGATACCTGATAAGCTTAAAAAAAATCACAAAAAAACTCAACGTTTTAAGGAAGTTTATAAATTTGTGTTGAGCCACATTCAAAGCCATTCTGGGCTGCATGTGGGCCATGGGCTGTGGGTTGGACGAGCTTGTACTCACACGCTAGATGATACACATTTTAAAGAGGCTAGGTGTGGTGGCTCATTCTTGTAATCTCAGCACTTTGGGAAACCAAGGTGAGCTGCTTCCCAGCCAGCTTGAGATCATCTGAGGTCAGGAGTTTGAGACCAACCAGGCTAACATGGTGAAATCCCGTCTCTACTAAAAATACAAAAATTAGCTGGGCGTGGTGGTGTGCACCTGTAATCCCAGCTACTTGGGAGGCTGAGGCAGGAGAATCGCTCGAATCCGGGAGGCGGAGGTTGCATTGAGCTGAGATGGTGCCACTACACTCCAGCCTGGGTAACAGAGTGAGACTCCATCAAAAAAAAAAAAAAAAGTTTAACGATTACTTTGGCTGCCCCATGGAAAATGAAGGGAGGGGGAAT
Organism: Cacajao melanocephalus; assembly: GCA_963573385.1. Classification (NCBI taxonomy): domain Eukaryota; kingdom Metazoa; phylum Chordata; class Mammalia; order Primates; family Pitheciidae; genus Cacajao; species Cacajao melanocephalus. Next base: position 26,977 of record CAUYLG010044571.1, on the reverse strand, counting down.
TGGAGACAGGAATTGGAAACAGACGGGGGAGTAAGTAGAGCTGCCACTTACAGCTGGGGAGACTGTACATTGCTCACCTCTGGACTGTGGTATGAATGGTGTCCCCTAGGATTGTTCAACATGATGGCCCTGGGGTCTGGGCACAAGATGATGGTAGCTTGGACTAGGACATGAGCACATACATGGAGAGAAGTTGATATATTCTGGATATATTTGGAAGTTGAGTTGATAGGACATGCTAATAATTTACCTGTAGAGAGGGAGAAGGGAATGAGAGAAACCTCGGATTACTGTGACCTGAGTGACGGGGTGGGGGTACTCTTTACTAAGATAGGGAAGATTGGTATGCGAGTAGCTGGTATGTCGGGAAAAATCTAAGGAAGATCCAGATAAACTTGTGGAAACTTGTATTTTAGCAGAGGCAGGGTTTCATTATGTTGCCCAGGCTGGTCTCGAACTCCTGAGCTCAGACAATCCACCCACCTTGGCCTCCTGAAGTGATAGGATTATAGGCCTGAGCCACTGTGCCCAGCCTGACCCTGCATTTTCATATTTCACTGGGTTCCATGAATTACAAAGCTGGTTCTGTTGCGATGGATAAAGAGATGACACCAGTAACCTGGGGCAGCTTGTACAGAGCTACAAATTCAGACCAAAGTGAAGCCAGGGACAACAGAGGCTTATGCCTTAATGCATGTGAAGTGCTTGGAAAAGTGCCTGGATTATAGTCATAATAACTCATAAGTGTCATAACTCATAAATGTCAGCTGTAAGAGTAAAAAGAGTTGTTATAAGGAACGTTTAGGAGTGTGAGCCAGGTGGGTCTTTGTGCTTCAGTCTCAGGAAGAAGAGAACAGAAAAAGCTGGATAGAGATAAACGTTTGGGGAGCAAAGATGTGCGCAATAGCTAGAACTCGATTTGAATATCGAAGGGTAGCAGTTACTAGCTACCAGCCACATCAACGTCCCGGGCTCAGTTGGTGTCTGTGGTCCCAATATGTGTGGCTGCCAGGGATGCTTTGAAAAAAAACCTGTGGCTGGGAAATTTTACCCAAGGCTCCCAGTGATTGAGTGAAGAAAGCCTGCAGTGTTTCTTCCAGCCCCCCTTCCAGGGGACTGATGGTCAGGAAGGAAGAGCTGGCAGGGGTGGCGCCAGGAGCTCCGTGAGGCTCCGGGGGGAGGACCTCACCCAACGCGTGCAAACCCGCCGGTGCCTGTTGGCGCACACACCTTCCCTGCCCTCATTCTGTCAGACAGAGGGATCAATGGCCTGCTTCCAAGACTGTGGTTTCAAGGCCACACCAGGCTTCCAGATGGGCAGGGCTGGGATCTCACAGTGCTATTTCACTGCTCTCTGATGATGTCCCTTTGCTGTTTGTCGCCTTGAAAAACAGCGTCAGGGAATGAACCCATCTTCTGGGACTGAGGCCCAGGTCTCTTTAGCAAGCCTTGTCATGTGATACAAAAGCAAAGAGGATAGTGGCGCCATCTAATCAGCACACATTTGGTAGCACCCCATTTATTCTTTGCTGTGCTGGGGACTCCATAGTGAACCAAACATTATCTTATGAGAGACACAGACATTCTTTGCTGAGTAACAAACCAGCCCCAATCTTAGGTTCAAACAACAATAATTTTCTTTTTCTAAGAGCCCATGATTTTTGCGGTGAGGAATTCAGGCACTCCTTGGTTGGGCAATTCTTTTCCGCTTGGTGTTGACTGACGTCCCTCATGGAATGTAGCAAGCAGATGGTCAGGCTGGGAGGTCTGAAATGGCCTTGCTCTCATTTTGGACATCTCCACAGGGAAGGTCTGAGCTGGAGTCACAGGCTGGAGCACCTACAGATGGGCTCTGCAATGTGGTGGTCTCTGGGTGGTTCAGCTTCTTGTATGGTGGCTCATAGAGTGTTTCCAGACAGGAAGTAGAAGCTGCCAGTCTTGTAAGGCCTGAGCCCAGAAAATGGCATAGGGTCACTCACTGCCACATTATTCTATTGATCAGTGCAGTCACAAAACCCACTCAGATTCAAGGGGAGAGGAAATAGACCCCCACCTCTCAATGGGAGGCATGTCAAAGCATTTGTGGCTATCTTTCATTGATTGATTAATTGACTGATTGATTGAGACAGAGTCTCACTCTGTTTCCCTGGCTGGAGTGCAGTGGTGCAATGATGGTTCACTGCAGCCTCTAACTCCTGGGTTCAAGCAATCCTCCCGCCTCAGCTCCCTAAGTAGCTGGGACTACAGGTGTGTATCATCACACCTGGCTAATTTTTAAATATTTTGTAGAGACAGGAGTCTTCCTATATTGCCTAGGTTGGTCTCAAACTCCTGGACTCAAGCAATTATCACTGTTGTGGTTGAGTGTTTTAAGAGATATGCTGAATGATATATAATTACATGGAGAAGGGGGACCCCGATTCTGTGCTGGCATGGGGATGTGGCAGATAGGTTGCAGGAGGAGAGATCAGGGAGGATTTCATCGAGGTGCTAACATTTGAACATTTGATCTAGGCCTTGAAGACAGCTGGGATTTCCCAATCAATGGAAAGTAGGATAGTGGGGAGAGAGACATTCCCAGTGGTGGGAACTGTGCGTGCAAAGGCACAGATGCATGGGAACAATGTGTTGTGTTGGGAGCATAAGATGTTCAAGGATCGGGGCGGCAGATAAGCCCAGAGAAGCAGGAAGAGCAAGATCGTGTTTTTGTTTTCTTTTTTTGAGATGGAGTCTCACTCTGCCACCCAGGCTGGAGTGCACTGGTGTGATCTTAGCTCACTGCAACCTCTGCCTCCCAGATTCAACCAATTATCCTGCCTCAGCCTCCTGAGTAGCTGGGACTAGAGACACCACCACCAGCCCGGCTAACTTTTGTATTTTTAGTAGAGACGGGGTTTCACTGTGTTGGCCAGGCTGGTCTCGAACTCTTGACCTCAGGTGATCCGTCTGCCTTGGCTTCCCAAAGTGCTGGGATTACAGGTGTGAACCACTGTGCTAGGCCAAGATCATGTTTTTCAATAAGGGATTGATGTGATCAAATTTGCATTATAGAAAAACATTTGGGTTGGGCACAGTGACTCATGCCTGTAATCCCAGCACTTGGGAGGCCAAGGCAGGCGGATCACTTGAGGCCAGGAATTTGAGACCAGCCTGGCCAATATGGCAAAACCCCATCTCTATTAAAAATTAGCTGGGCATGGTGGCACACACCTGTAATCCCAGCTACTCAGGAGGCTGAGGTAGGAGAATCGCTTGAACCCAGGAGATGGAGGTTGCAGTTAGCTGAGATCGCAGCATCACTGCACTCCAGCCTTGGCAACAGAGCGAGACTGTGTCTTGAAAAAAAAAAAAAAAAAAGAAAGAAAAAAACATTTGTACTAGTGTGGAGGGTGACATGAGGTGACAGGAAGATCGGGCTTTTACTTTGCCTGTAGCTCCTAAGGACCTCTATGAGGCCGTGACAGTGGGTAGCGGAGTGGAAAGGCAGGTCTGGGAGAATTGGTGGAACTTGGTGACCACTTGACATGGAGAATGAGCGGGAGTGTAGCGTCTAGGCAGGCCTGATGGGTTCTCTGAGGGGCTGTGGGGTGGATGGTGGCTGGCAGATGGGAGCACGGTTTGGAGGGGAAGACACTGAGGGCAGCCCTGGATTATTGCATATAAGGTGCCAAGAAGAGATGTCCAGGAGGGGAGGGAAGGGGTCTCCACGTGAAGTTTGAGCTGGAAATATAATACAGATTTGGGGATCATCAGCTTTTAGGCATTAGTTTAGAGTGAGGCTGTCTGAGACTTCCCAGAGTGTGTGAGTGGACTAGAAGTAAAAAAAAAAAAAAAAAAGGGCTATAATTCCAGCACTTTGGGAGGCTGAGGCGGGTGGATCACCTGAGGTCAGGAGTTCGAGACCAGCCCGACTAACGTGGTGAAACCCTGTCTCTACTAAAAATACAAAAATTAGCTGGGCGTAGTGGCAGGTGCCTGTAATCTCAGCTACTCGGGAGGCTGAGACAGGAGAGTCACTTGAACCTGGGAGGCGTAGGTTGCCGTGAGTCAAGATCATGTCATTGCACTTCAGCCTGGGCGACAGAGCGAGACTCCGTCTCAGAACAAAAACAAAACAACAATAACGACAACAACAGAGAGGGCTGGGGAGGAGCCTGGGCGCATCTAACATCTTAGAGATGGACAAAGGAAAACGGGCCCCCAGTGGAGGGAGAACAGGAGCCATCAGCGAGGCCGAAGGAGGACGAAGACGGGTTTCCTAGAAGGCGAAGGAGGAAGGTTTCCAGAAGCAGGGCGCCGTCTGGATGATCATGACCCTGAACAGGCACCTGGTGATTAGGCAGCTAAGCAGCAATTCTTCTTTCCAAAAGCATGCATTCCTAGAATCCCGGCAAGCTTGCTCCCGGAATCTTCTGTCTTCAGGCACGTCTCCGAGGAAAACCCCGAGGCATTCAGGTGCCTGATTTTTCTCTAGGTGGTTTTCAAGGTACCAAAACCTTGAAAAACCAGCTTCCCTGAATAGATCATTCCAGTGTTGTGTCATCTGATTTCATGAGGCCTTCCCCATGCCCAATTAGTACTTTCCTTAGTTCACATCGAACTGTTTTTGAAGATGTGTGTGTGCGTGCATGGATGTGTGTTGTCTACGTGTGTGTGTGTGTGTGTGTATGTGTGTCCCACACCTGTCTTTGGATGGTTAAGCCTCAAGGCCTCTTCTCATGCCCAGGCCAAATTCATTTTTCTCTCCTCCCTTACATTAGGCCTGGGGGACTGGGCACTCTCCTCTCTACTTTAAAACTTCACTTTATCTCTTGTAGGTTTCCTCCTTCCAAGATTAGCTGTGGAGTGGATGAGTCTCCCCTGCCCTTTCCCTTCAACTTTCAAGATAAGTGTCTGGAGTTCTTAGTAGAGGCAGCATGGATTAATGACAGGTGCAGGATTTGGAATCGGACAGGCCTGAGTCCCAGGGTGTGCCCTTGGATACCTGACTGCGGAGTGCCACAGCCAGGAGCATGGACTGGATTTGCCTGGGAACAAATTATGGCTCTACCCCTTCCAGCAGTGTGAGGCAAGGTCTTTTCTTTTCTTTCATATGGAGTTTTGTTCTTGTTGCCCAGGCTGGAGTGCAATGGCGGGATCTTGGCTCATCGCAACCTCCACCTCCTGGGTTCAAGTGATTGTTCTGCTGCAGCCTCCCGAGTAGCTGGGATTACAGGTGTGCACCACCATGCCCAGCTAATTTTGTATTCTTTTTTAGTAGGGACAGGGTTTCTCCATGTTGGTCAGGCTAGTTTCGAACTCCTGACCTCAGGTGATCCACCCACCTCAGCCTCCCAAAGTGCTGGGATTACGGGCGTGAGTGACCGCGCCCAGCCAAGGCAAGGTCTTTAACCTCCCCCTGGCTCAGTTTCTTCATCTATATGTGGGAATCCTTATATTAGCCCATCCTAGGGCTCTCCCATGGGGGGCATTTAATGCCATTAAATGACTTAGCACATGTAAAGTGCCATGTTCATAGTTCAAGCTAAAAAATAGCAATAACTATTAGTTGTAAAATGGAAATGACTTCCTTGGACTTTTGTTTGAAATTGAAATGGGAAGGCCATTGAGGATAGGGACCTTTTCTTTGCTTCCTTAACATGGATTGCAGGGTCTGCCCCTAGTAGCTGTTGCTGCTCAGTAGATATTTTTGGAATGGATGAAATGATAAATGAACGCCTTTGTTATGAATCAGTAACTTTCTCCCCTGAAGACCTCCTGACAGCCAGCTTACCGGGCCAAGGCCCCTTCCTAAGAGGTTCTCTTTGGGAATTTTCCTCTCTCTGTAGGATTTGTTTTTAAAAAATTCAAGTGATATATACATAACATAAAATTAGCCACTTTGAACTGTCAAAATCAACTCAATGACATTTAATACATTCATAATATTGCGCAGCCACCACTTCTATCCAGTTTCAAAACATTCTCATCACTCCACAATAAAACTCTGAACCCATTTAAGCAGTGATTCCTCATTTTTCCCTTTCTTCAGGCCCCGGTACCCACCAGTCTGCATTCTGTCTCTATGAATTTACTCATTCTGTATCTTTCATATTAATAGAATCACACAGTATGTGGTCTTTAGTGCCTGGCTTCTTTCACACATGATGATGTATTTGGGGTTTAACTTTGTCGTGGTATGTAACAGTTCTCCAGTCCATTGTATGGGAACGCTATAATTTGTTTATTCAGTTCATCTACCAATGGGCATTTGGGTTGTTTCCATGTCTGGGCTATTGTGAATAGTGCTGCTGTGAACATGCCTGTGTTAGTATTTGTTTGAATACCTGATTTCAATTGTTTTTGTGTAATTCCTAGGAGTGGGATTTCTGGGCCATGTGATAATTTTTAAATGATTTTGCCTTATGATCTCTGGGATAGAATGCAATTTTTTTTTTTTTTTTTTGAGACAGAGTCTCGCCCTGTCACTCAGGCTGAAGTGCAATGGCATGACCTCGGCTCACTGCAACCTCTGCCTCCCGGGTTCAAGCAATTCTCCTGTCTCAGCCTCCAGAGTAGCTGGGATTACAGGTGTGCGCCACCATGCCCGGCTAATTCTTTCTTGTATCTTTAATAGAAACGGGGTTTCACCATGTTGGCCAGGCTAGTCTCAAACTCCTGACCTTGTGATCTGCCCACCTTGGCTTCCCAAAGTGCTGGGATTACAGGCATGAGCCACCACGCCTGGCTGTAATTTCTTTATCTAAAGGAAAGAGACAACAAAAGAAAGAAGAGCAAAGGAAGCGATCTACTTTGTTGCTTTGCAGACATCATTGCTGTCCAGGGCTGTCACCTTGGCAGAGGCCAAGGTCATGGTGAAGGGCACAGTCTGCAATACTGATTTTCCTGCTCACTGTAACCGTACAGAAGGCATCTCCATGGGGCATCTTTGAAGGGTGTGAACACACTGGAAACTCATAAGGCCACCAAGTATGGTGGCTTATGCCTGCGATTACACTCTGGGAGGCTGAGGTGGGTGATTCGCTTAAGCCCAGGAGTTCAAGACGAGCCTGAGCAATGTGGCGCGACCCCATCTCTACAAAAAATACAAAAATCAGCTGGGCATGGGGGCATGCGTCTGTAGTCCCAGCTACTCAGAAGGCTGAGACAGGAGGATGCTGGGCCCCTGACCACCCGCTCTGTCATTGCCCTGTTCATTATAGAATCCAGACCTTATAATTAAAAAAAATTTTTAATATGAAACACTTCAAACCTAAAGAAAAATTGAAAGAATAGTAAAATAAACATCAGCATACTCCTCCATTGTTAAAATGTTGCCGTTTTTGCTTATATTTGCTCCATCTATAAACATTTTTTTTCTCTGAATTATTTGGAGGATACAAACCTCATGACCATTATAAATGCTACAGTATGCATCTCTTAATAATATTCTTGGCCAAGTGCGGTGGCTCATGCCTGTAATCCTAACACTTTGGGAGGCCAAGGCGAGAGGATTGCTTGAGCTCAGGAGTTTGACACCAGCCTGGGTAACATAGTGAGACTTCATCTCTATAATTAAAATAAAAAAGAGGGGCCAGGCATGGTGGCTCACGCCTGTAATCTCAGCGCTTTGGGAGGACGAGGCAGGCAGATCACCTGAGGTCAGGAGTCCGAGAACAGCCTGGCCAACATGGTGAAACCCAGTCTCTACTAAAAATACAAAAATTAGCTGGGGGTGGTGGTGCACGCCTGTAATCCCAGCTACTCTGGAAGCTGAGGCAGGAGAATTGCTTGAACCTGGGAGGGGGAGGTTGCAAGGAGTGGAGATCGTGCCACTGTACTCCAGCCTTTGTGGCAGAGTGAGACTCTGTCTCAAATAAATAAAATAAAAAGAGGAAGAATATTCTTCCATATATCTATAACACTATGATTATACTCAGAAAATGAACAAAAATTCCCTGATATCTTACATTGGGTGTGTATTAAAATTCCCTTAAGTATCCCCAAATATGTCGTCAGTTTATTTGAATGCAAGCCAATCAAGGATCACATATTCCATGTGGTTTTGTCCTTTAATGTAGGTTACTACCCACCCCAATCCCATTTTATCCCATGGTACTGACTTCTTGAAGAGACTAGACCCGTTGTCTTGTTGAATATCTAGATACTGGCTTTGTTAAATTATTTCCTTGAGGTGCCATTTAATTTGTTTTTCTATGAAGCTCTGTTTCCTGTAACCTGGAAATTAGATCTAGAAGTTTGATTAGATTCAGGGTAAATGCTTTTGGCAAGAATCCTTGGTTTTATAAACTACATCTTGCATCCCATCAGGAGATGTACAAGGTCAGGGTACCTGATGTCCATGAGACTAAACTTAATCATTTTATAAGTTGGGGATCGCCAGCTGTGTCCGATTTATGACGTGCCGAGGTTGACACCGTGAACAAGCACTCCCAACGCACCCACTGATCATCAGTTATTAGCTGGGGGATGGGTGGGCTTGGCTGCCCCAAAAGAGAAAAAAATAGATGAGGGTTGGGTTGTGTGAGGTAGAGGTGGGGTTGCAAAGATGGTGATTTCCTAAGACTGCCATCCCTTCTCTGCGTCCAACTGTCTGCCATGCTTCTGTGAAAGAACGCTTTCCTTTATCACCTAGTGATGACTATGGCCATTCTAAAGTGTCAAGTTGAATGTTTAGTTACGAATTTTTAGGGTGTGGAGTTGGCATAACATTCTTTTCTAATGGCAAATGAATTTTTCTGAGTGTCAGTATGGACTAATGGATTTTTATTTATGCATGGCTTACAATCAGTTACATTCATTTTTTTTTTTTTTTTTTGAGACTGAGTCTCCCTCTGTCTCCCAGGCTAGAGCACAGTGGTGCGATCTTGCCTCACTGCAAACCTCTGCCTCCCAGGTTCAAGAGATTCTCGTGCTTTAGCCTCCTGAGTAGCTGGAATTACAGGTGTGTGCCACCATGTCCTGCTGATTTTTTGTATTTTTAGCACAGACAGCATTTCGACATATTGGCCAGGCTGGTCTCAAACTCCTGGCCTTAAGTGATCCACCTGCCTCAGCCTCCCAAAGCACTGGGATCACAGATGTGAGCTACCACGCCAGTCCTAATTGTTCTTTTTGATGCTCACATTGTCCCAAGTTTGGCCAGCAGGAGCTCCTCGAAGCTGGCTCTTGGGTCTTTGCTTCCTGGTACACACAGATGTCTCAGACTCCCCTGGTACTTATTCCTCAAATCTGGAATTAACTATTTCTCCAAGGAGATCCAATTCCTTTTATTGCAGGATGGTGTTTAAAACAGTGATAGGGGTGTAGCATGCTCATTGCTACCGGGGTGTCAATGATTCTAGGCCCTTTCAGCAGATAGTTGCTAGGAAATATATATTTTTAAAAATCATGAGTTCATAATGACTTCTATATTAATTTTAACATTCCAGGTTTTTTATTATCTTCTTTTATTTTCTATCTTTACCTTTTGCCCTGGAAATCTTGGTTACTGATTAGGAACATGAATATAATTACTTGTTTGCTTTACTCTGCCATATCATGTAAAATAGTTTGAAAATCCTGAACCCAATATTGCTACCAATGGAACAGCTACTGAGTGAAGTTTAAGCTTTTTTTTGTTGTTGTTGTTCTCCTTGTCCTCACATTATATCCCACTAATGTTGGACAGCCAGAACACTGGGTGCTAATATTACTTGAAATGAATCTTTCCTCTGTGTGGTCATATTACTGTTTGTTATATGGTTAGATTTGTTTGTTTCAGTGTTTTGTTTATATTTTAAATATAGGGTCTGCTTTTTTTCCATTTGTGATTTAATTGTACTTTTTGACCATATCAAATACTTACAAGGTGCAAAAGTCAAACTGTATAACAACATATTCCAGAGAATCTTGCTTTCCCCCTCCACGTACTGTTTCTCCCTCCCTTTTTGGGAAATCATTCTTTCGTTAGCTTCTGGTGTATCCTTTCAGTGTTTCCTTTTGCAAAAATAAGACTATCCTGCTGTTCCTCCACCAGGAATGCCTGTCCTGGTGATTTTGAAGTGTTTATAACAGTCCCATCTTTTCGATTGATTCCAACCTCTGTGCCACTTCCTCTGCAGAGATTTCTGTAATCCTTGGACCATCATCAAGTTCTTTCTCCATATCTCAATTCTAGAGCATTCCTTATCTCCATTTCCTGTGCTCTATCTATCTATTTGGGGGGTCTTAATTATATACCATTGTGCATTGTTGTGACTTAAATTTGCTCATGTCTTGTCTCTCATTCTCTTGTTTCTGCATGTTCCTTGAGGGTAGGATAATGGTTAGACTTCTTTTGTATTTCTCCACAATGTCTAAAAAAGGCCTGGGCATACAATAATAGGTAATGGATTCAGTCAATTCTTTTAAAAAAATTTTTGATGCAGATTCTTGTTCTGTTACCCAGACTAGAGTACAGTGGTGCGATCTTGGCTCACTGCAACCTCCAACCCCTGGGTTCAAGTGATTCTCCTGCCTCAGCCTCCTGAGTAGCTGGGATTATAGATGTGCACCACCATGCCTGGCTAATTTTTGTATTTTTAGTAGAGACGGGGCTTCACCATGTTGGCCAGGCTGGTCTCAGACTTCTGACCTCAGGGGACCCACCCACCTCAGCCTCCCAAAGTGCCAGGATTAAAGGAGTGAGCAACTGCGCTGGACCTCAGTGGATTCTTGTTATTGATGATTGTTATGTTCCATAAAGCCACCGTGAGTAATGAATTAGGAATACTGACTCTTTTGCTCCTAGGGAGAATATGGGGTTAGCTTCCTGTGAGCATCTAGTCACAAAATTTTCATTCACTAATTAAATTAATACATAACTGTCTTTTGTGAATGTTTCTGTGTAAAGACACCTTAATTATATATATATATATATATATATATATATTTTTTTTTTTTTTTTTTTTTTTTTTTTTTTTTTGAGATAGAGTCTTGCTCTGTAGCCCAGGCTGGAGTGCAGTGGCATGATCTCGGCTCACCATAGCCTCTGCCTCCTGGGTTGAAGCAATTCTTCTACCTTGGCATCCCGAGTAGCTGGGGTTACAGGCACCCACCACCACACCCAGCTAATTTTTTAAAAAAATGTTTTTGGTAGAGACAGGGTTTCCCCATGTTGGCCGGGCTGGTTTCGAACTCCTAACCTCAAGTGATCCACCTGCTTGGCCTCCCAAAGTGCTGAGATTACAGGCATGAGCCACCGTGCCTGGCCTTAACACATACATTTTCTCTGTGAGGCTCATCAAAGCCTTTGAGCGCTTAGGAACACTGCATAGCACGTAGGCACTACATCTAGGGGCCATTTTCCACAGTGAAACCACCAACACGAAACAAAAATGCAAAGCTGTGGCTCTAAATAGACTGCGAGGACATTTGTTTACAGCGTGATATGAGAGCTGAAACCAGAAGGGAGAGGGTCACCTTGTTCAGTGTCTACTGAGAACGTCTGCATCAAAGCAACACAAACTTTTTGCAGGTCTGCCCATATCCGTGAATGACCCTAAATGGCCTCAAGTCTTGATTTTGGGATTAAAAAACTACAACATTAGTAAGTAGGCACATTTGAAATGTGGAATCTTTGAATAAATAAGATTGACTGAATTTGTTGGATTAAATCCATTTGAATGGGTTGTACAATCCTGGACTACTTATATTACTTCTCTGGGTTTCATTTTCCTGAAACCCAGAAATCCTATTTCCTTTTTTTTCTTTTTATTTTTTGAGATGGAGTCTTGTTCTGTCACCCAAGCTGGAGTGCAGTGGCGCAATCTTGACTCACCACAACCTCTGCTTCCTGGGTTCAAGCGATTCTCCTGCCTCAGCCTCCTGAGTAGCTGGGATTACAGGCGTGGGCCACTGCACCCGGCTAATTTTTATATTTTTAGTAGAGACAGGGTTTCACCATGTTGGCGAGGCTGGTCTTGAACTCCTGACCTCAGGTGATCCTCCCACCTTGGCCTCCCAAAGTGCTGGGATTACAGGTGTGAGCCACCGAGCATGGCCAGAAATCCCATTTTCTGACCTGTCCCATGACTGAGTGATCTTTGATCTTTGAGCACTAGCATCCCAGGAGCTGCATGGGCGTTGCCTTTTCTCTTGCTCTGGCCTCCTGTGATTGGTGCGGTCCTGACCACTGTCCTTTCCGTGCAGGTTTGTGGATTTCCATGCAGCTGCTTCCACCTGCTCGCCCTCCCGGGCTTCCTTGCTCACCGGCCGGCTTGGCCTTCGCAATGGAGTCACGCACAACTTTGCAGTCACCTCTGTGGGAGGTCTTCCACTCAACGAGACCACCTTGGCAGAGGTGCTGCAGCAGGCAGGTTACGTCACTGGGATGATAGGTAACTCTGGGCGCCGTTGACCTGTTGCATTTCCTGCAGTGGCAGCTGCCTTGTGTTTGCAAATCCCCAACATGCTGCCTTGCCTGTCTGCTTTCCTGTTCATGTCTGCTGTGTGAGTTAGGGATGCTCTCAGCTATGAGGAACTGAAAAGGCCTAACAGTGGATTAAAACATGCATTGAGCTATTTTCCTCCCATCACAGCAAGTTTCCAAGTAAGTGGTTGCTTTCATTAGCTCAGCTGCTCAAAGATGCTGCCGGAAGCCAAGGTGCTCTCACTCTGCCACCCTTAGCGTGTTGGTGTTTGGTGTTTGTCCTCATGCTTGCTGCGTCATGACTGCCATTCAGCAACTTCAGGCCCCTGAACCAGGATTCGGCTAAAGGAAGGAAGAAGAGAAGGGAGGAGGCTTAGCTCCGCCCCCACCCCAAGAATTGCACTTACATCTTATTGGCTAGAGCTGGGTCTTTTGGCCACGCCTCACTGCTGCACTCCCAGATTGAGAAACTGGGGACAGCATTATAGTGAGTGATTTGAACTTGGGCATGCTAATCTTCCACCCTTTGAACAAAGCCACAGTTTTATTAGCAGGATACACAGGGGCATGGGCATTGGTGGGAGACCAGCAGCGTCTGCCACATTGTCCAATGACTTCCTCTCCTTTAAAACATTTTTTTTAGGCATCTCTTACTCAGCATTTATTATGTGCTAGGCACCGGGTTAAATGTTTATTGGCATGAAGATTATTATTTCTCCCATTGTATTGGCAAGAGAACTGAGTTTCAGACCGGTGAAGAGAAGTTGCCCAACCCGGAGGGGTGGAGGCCAGGTCTAGACAGGTATATCTGTTCCCAGCCTTGCCCTGATGCTCTGCCTCACTGCCGATCTCCCCTCCAGAAACCAAGACAACCCAGTATTCCCAGAAGCATCCTCAGCTGCCTGCGTTTGTTAGTCTAACTCTCAAAGAGCTGGACCATTTGGGATCCCTGCCTCTCTCCACCATACAGGAAATTGCAAGGGAGGGTGCGACCACAAGCGGTTGGCCCTTGTGTGTCTTGGGTGTCTGAACCGTGTGAACCTGTGGGAGGTTGTTCCACCCAGAGCTGGTGCATCTGGTATTGGCCCTCTTGTCCCACTCTGGGTTAAAGAGCCTGACATCCTTTTACAGAAGCTCGTCCTGGAGTACGGCATTCTTTATCTCAGGAGGGGATGTCCCAGGCTGCAGGAGAGACTAATTAAGGTTCAACCCTTCTCTTTTTCCAATCCCTTTCTTTCCATACCCCGAGGAGTCATTATGTTAACAACATCAACACCGAGACACCATTTGTGAAGCTCCCCCTGTGGGCTGACTTTCCCAACTGGGCCAGTTACATGTGTCCATGTAAACCTCACAGTCAGCTGCACGAGGTGGCTTACACCTGTCGTCCCAGCACTTTCGGAGGCTGAAGTGGGAGGATCCCTTAAGCCCAGGAGTTTGAGACCCGCTTGGGCAATAGTGAGACCCTGTATCTAAAAATAAGTAAATAAATAGTAAACCTCATAACTAGGAGGGGTTTGGTCCCAGGGTGGTCCCAGACTCAGTTATTATGCTGCAGTAGGGGGCCTGGCTTCTCCTGGAGCTGGATTTGATCTCATGCCCCTGCTCTTCATGACTTTAAACTCCAAGTAACTAACTGTTTGCAGCTTGACTGGTTAGCTGCCATTCCTTACCCCCTCACCACTCACCACACCTTTTGCACATCCTGGACAGGATATTTAAGCATATCCGCCTGTTGAAATTATGAAATAAAGCACACTTTTAGGAAAAATTAAAGACCCACCAAAGGAATATCAGATCCATTTACAACACTCCCACTTTTTTTTTTTTTTTTTGAGATGGAATCTCATTTTGTCACCCAGGCTCGAGTGCAGTGGTGTGATCTCAGCTCGCTGTAACCTCTGCCTCCTGGGTTCAAGCGATCCTCCTGCCTGGGCTTCCTGAGTAGCTGGGATTACAAGTACGTGCCACCACACCTGGCTGATTTTTGTATTTTTAGTAGAGATAAGGTTTCACCATGTTGCCCGGGCTGGTCTTGAACTCCTGACCTCGTGATCCGCCCACCTCAGCCTCCCAAAGTGCTGGGATTATAGGCGTGAGCCACTGCCCCCGGCGTCACACTTTGCTTCTAATCTTGGTCCATGCTTATGTGTTTTTGCCTAGTTATGCACATATCATTGGGCTCCACTTTTTCCCCCTTCACATTATTCTATGTTTCCATGTAATATAATTTTACATATTATAATTTTTAAGATTAAACAATAATTTTCATAATTTTAATATGTCATATTTCCATGTAATGTTTAATTGAAGTATTCCACATAATACTTAATCCACTTCTCTCAATTTGTTTGTTTGTTTGTTTGTTTGAGACAAAGTCTTACTCTGTCGCCCAGGCTGGAGTGCAGTGGCATGATCTCTGCTCACTGCAACCTCCACCTCCTGGGTTCAAGTGAGTCTCCTTCCTCAGCCTCCTGAGTAGTTAGGATGACAGATGTGCACCATCACACCTGGCTAAGTTTTGTATTTTTAGTAGAGATGGGGTTTTACCACGTTGTCCAGGCTAGTCTCAAACTCCTGGCCTCATGTGATCCGCCTGCCTCGGCCTCCCAAAGTGCTGGGATTACAGGCATAAGACACTCAATTGACAGCCCGTTTCTCTCTATTTTTTATTAATCTTTTTCTCAGTCCTAAAGAACAGTTGCAGGGGAGGATAATGGGCTCCCATAGGCTCTTCATCCAGCTTCACCGATTCTTAATTTTTGCTACATGGCGTTTGTCTTGAAAAATAGTTTGATAATATCTTATGAGGCCACATCAAATAATGTACTTAGACATACTCCTGTGGTTGCCTGTCAGTCCCTCTCCTTTGAGTGGTTTCATGCTGCCAGTGTCTCGATCTTTGTACCACATTCTTTTCTTTGCCCCCTCACCATGGGGGTGATGTCCCTGGGGTCTACTCCTCAGAGCGGAAGAGCAGATCAGAGAGTTCTGACACTGTCAGAGCTCTGGCCACACATTGCCCAATTATTCCCCTGGATTGAATGCAGTTGCAGACCAAGGAGCAGCAGGCGTCTGAGTTTCCTCATTTGCTGCCCTGTAGGTGTCTCGGTGCTTGAACTGTGGGCTGCTGATGTTGGCCAGAGAGGAAGATGATGAAACCTGGCAGGAAGCGAGGCTTTCTGAGACCACGTGGGGAGGTGCACCTGCACCCTGGGCTGCCTGGTGCCTTTGCAGGGCCCCAGTGCAGAAGGGCAAAGTGGAGGGGTGATGGACCATGCGGGGTTGCTGTGTCTGCAGAGCCCTCTTTGAGGGGCAGAGGCTCAGCCTGCCGGCTTCTCTGGGCTCTCAGTGATGATCCGTCTTCCCCTTTCACTGTGGTTTCCTGTGTGTGTCTGGAGTTATCCTTTATGTGTCCCTGTGGAAGCCATCTCGGCCCCAGAGAGCAAAGCCTGGCTTGTCCACCGCATTGCAGCCTCTCTTTGCTTGTCCACAGTGCAAGGCAAAGCCGATGAAGAGTTGAGTGTGTGATCAGCTCCTCAGGGGGTCGTGGTACCCCTAGGGGGATTACTCTGAAAATCTCTCTTTTGTTTTCCTACAGGCAAATGGCATCTGGGGCACCACGGCTCATATCACCCCAACTTCCGTGGTAAGAATTCTTTTGGGGATTTGTTACCTGGGAAACGGAAAATAAAAGTCTCTGTGTGAGATTCCGTGAACAGCTAAGCCATCCAGTCTCTGGGGACAACCCTAAGTTAGGACATCTTTGTTAACAAGGTCATTTGGGTGCATTTGGGGTGGCAGGGCTCCCCCAGGACCTTATACCCCACTTGCTGGCACCTTCCCTGGCTCCACTTCCTTGGTGCCTATTTGCCCTTCCAGCTGCCCCATCACAGGCCCATCAGCTTTTTTTGCCATCTCCTGGTTCTTTACACCTCAGGGTACATTCTGCCCCATGAGGTCCAGACTTGGCTAATCTGGGAAGAAGTATAAACTGACTGATGGGTTCACTGAAGCAGGAAACCTGGCCATAGACCCAAACAGGAGATCCTGCCTCTTGGCCTCTTCCTGCAGCCTTTGCTTCCTCACCCTCTGGCCTTGGGGAAGTAGGCCAAGATCAAGCTGCCAAAGCCGGTTCTCTGAAAATCACTTTGCTGAAGGGCGGATTCTCCAAACGTCCAATTCACTAAATTATTGATGGTCTTTCAGAGCTGCAATTTGTGCCACTGCTCTTTCCCTGACCTCTTCCATTTCCTATGGGAAGCCATGGACTTTCTCCTAAAGGCAGCTGACCATGATCTCAGCTTTGGTGGCTTCTCCTGTCCCTGGCCCTACATTGGGTCCCCTTCCTCTCCTGCCATTTTATAAGCAAATGTGCTTCTCTGTTTTGCAGACTTCTCCCCTCCCTTGCCCCAATTTCTCTCCCTATCACTGTGGAAAAGGGCTGAATTGTTCTACCCTAGACCTGGTGGAAGGTTTGCATCTGAAGGTTTTTGCATTTGGTGAATGACTTTCAGAAGGTTGGCCTGGAGCTCACCTTCAGCAGGGGCCCCAGTGGTCAGTAGCCCCATTGGCTGACATCTTCTTTACTGCTTACCTCCCCTTCAGTGCCCATTCCTCTGCCTCTCCTCCCTTGAACCCCTTTTCCCAGTTGGGCATTCACGGCATCGTCCACATGTGCTTTTAAAAAAATGCAGATGGGGGAAGTGAAGACCTGGCTTTTGCACTCACTAAAAATTTCTCCACAACTTATTTCCTCCTTGGTCTTCAGTTTTCTCACTTGGCAATTGAGGGGTTGGACAAGATCAGATATTGGCACCTAGAGGGCATATTCCTGTGCTGAGGGGATACTGAGGCCAGCTCCTATGCAGCAGGAAGTGGTGCCATGAAGGATCTGGTGTCTGCTGTGGGTGCAGGAAGTGGGAAGAAAGAGTACCTCCTACCTATTTGCTGTCTTTGGACGAGACAATTCCAAAAGCCTTCTGGCATGGACACTCTGAGGTTTGCGGCAGGAAATAGTGCCATGATGGATCTGGTGTCTGCTGCAGGTGTGGGAAGTGGGAAGAAAGAGTACCTCCTACCTATTTGCTGTCTTTAGACCAGGCAATTCCAAAAAGCCCTCTGGCGTGGACACTCTGAGGTTTCTTCATGCTTATGTCCAAGTTCACTCCTCTTCCCTCCTGCCTCCTACATCTTCTCTGTGGTACACTGCCCTGGTTCCCATCAGCCTCCTGGCTTCCCCTTCACACATGCCCTGGGTCATGCCAAGTGCACTCACACATCCCTTCTAAGCACCCCAGCTCCTCTTGCTGACCTGGGCTACTCCTTAGGTCAGGGCTTCTGCAAACACAATGAGGCCTTTCTAACACTGGGGTGTGAGGATGTCTGTGATCTAGCTCAGTGGTTGGCATAGACCTGTGGTCCAAATCCAGTATGCTGCCTGATTTTGTAAATAAAATTTTGTTAGAAAACAGCCAGGCTGGGCGTGGTGGCTCACGCCTGTAATCCCGGCATTTTGGGAGGCTGAGGCAGGTGGATCATCTGAGGTCAGGAATTCGAGACCAGCCTGGCCAACATGGTGAACCCCTGTATCTACTTAAAAAATACAAAATTAGCTGGGATGGTGGTACATACCTGTAATCCCAGCTACTTGGGAGGCTGAGGCAGGGGAATCGCTCGAACCCAAGAGGTGGAGGTTGCAGCAAGCTGAGATTGTGCCACTGCACTCCAGTCTAGGTGACAAAACTGAAACTCTGTCTCAAATAAAAAATAAAGAAGAAGAAGAAATAAAGAAAAGAGTTGAGTGGCCTTAACAGGGACCATCTGACCCACAAAACCTAAGGTGTTTACTATTTGGCCCTTTCCAGAAGAAGTGTGCTGTCCCTTGTGGAGACTCATCCTGATACTGGATGCAATGACATTTCAGAGCTATGTTGTGTACCTGAGGGGTAGCCATATCCATTTGTACAAACCAAGTTAGCATGAAGGTATCAATTTTTTAAAAATACAACAAACAGGCTGGGTGTGGTGGCTCACACCTGTATCCCAGCACTTTGGGAGTCCAAAGTGGGTGGATCACTTGAGGTCAGGAGTTTGAGACTAGCCTGGCCAACATGCTGAAACCCTGTCTCTACAAAAATACAAAAATTAGCTGGGCGTGGTGGCGGGCGCCTATAGTCCCAGCTATTTGGGAATTGCTTGAACTCGGGAGGTGGAGGTTGCAGTGAACTGAGATCATGCCACTGTACTCCAGCCTGGGAGACAGTGAGAATCTGTCTCAAAAAGAAAAAAAAAATACAACATACATTTACTAGTTATCCTACATACACCACATATTGAGTTGGCAAAGATCTAATGTTTAACTGAAGGAATGCATCACTAATGGGGAAGGTGGCATTACCCGGATGATAGACAGTCTGTAGGCTACACTAAGAGAATGAGTTGAATGCAGGGCCATGGCAGGTAGGATGCAGTGAGGAGCAGGGAAATTCTATAGGAAACATCCCACTAAAACTGGGCTGGGAAGTGCTAATGCAGTTTCACCTGTGAGAGACACAGAGCAGAGAATTCCAGGCAAAGCCACCGAGGCCCCAAGGCATGGGGAACTGAAGGGAACTTACTTCGTTTAGGAAGTGTGCTTGTAGAGAGGGCCAAAAAGCATTTGGAGGGGCAAGAGTTGAAGGTGAAAACACAGCTCTCTCTGTTCCTGGGCCTGGAATTTGAGGCTAATGAGAAATAGCAATTATTTGTGAGATTTGAGTTCTATCTCCCTCTAGAGAAATAAAGAGAGCTGAAGCAGTTACCTGGGCAATTGGGGAAGGTTTCCATTTTCTGGAGAATTTGCGCATTCTAGTTGCATACGTAGCTATAGCCTTTGGTTAAAAGCTTGGGTTGGAGAAGAGATAGAATGAAGGAGGAACTCAGAAAAAAACTTCAACACAAAGACTTTGGGTCTCAATGCTCACACCCTTCCATCCTTCACCTTCACTCCTCCACTCCAAGCCTAAATTCTGCCAGCCTTTTGAGTCCCAGCTGAAAAGCAGTATCTTTCAAAGAGAATTTTGAGATTCTTGCCCCTACCCCCTATCACCATCTCTATCAGGGGTAACTGCCTCTGATCACTCTTGTTGGCTCATCTATTCATCTTTTATTGCTTAATCTTTATATCTTATTTTCTCTTCACATGAAAAGTCTCTTGAGGACAGAATTTATTATTTCTGAAAAAAGTTTTATAATTTTTTTCTCTGTGGTTGTGGCAGCTAAGAACAATTTATTTATTTATTTTTTTATCCCTTAACGTGTCATGTGTGTAGTAGGTTTTCACCCAATACTGAGTATGTCCATAATTTCACTGAAGATGTTAGGTGTTCAATAATTCTCTCCACTTCTTCCCAAACTGGGTTAATTCTAATCACAAGATGTTTTACAAATCTAGTCTAACAGCCAGAACCCAGCAAAGTGATTTTCTATGCATACTACAAAGGGATATTAATCAAATCCTCTTTTAATTACATACTCGCTAGCACTGCAGTATTAAATCATAGGAAATTAAATTTTTGCCGTGAGTGTATGAAGGCAAGCACATGGAGTCGCAGCCACGTGGGAGTGCTTACCACTTGCTTCTATTCCAGGTTTTGACTACTACTTTGGAATCCCATATAGCCATGATATGGGCTGTACTGATACTCCAGGATACAACCACCCACCTTGTCCAGCGTGTCCACGGGGTGATGGACCATTAAGGTAATGCTGTCTGACACATTTGTGATAGGCTTCAGGACAAGGCAAAGTCCCAAGACTGTGGTCCATCAGGAATAAATAAAAGATTCAGACAGGAAACAGTTAAGACAGCAAATAAGATAGACGGTACATTCTGTGCAAATTTAAATGCGTTATTTGCAGGGAGTGCAAGAAACCTTTCAATGATGAGGTCTACAACATTCTTCTATTGAAATGTTCCAGGTTCCTTGGACTATTGAGCTCAGCTGGGGAGAGCCTTGTGCTGCCAGGGTCTCACACATGTGGGGCCTCCCTCCCTCCTCCTCTGCCTGCTGGCTTTGCTTCTAGCCCAGACACTGAACATAAGGAGGGATAGAGAGAGAGAAAAAAACAGTGCACAGGACCCTTTTTGAGCTTCTCCTACTGTGGACAAGTAAGCCAGCATTCTGATGTTGGAATGCCAAGCAGGCACCAAACAGGATGTTTTGAAAAACATTTAATGAAATGGGAAAATGTTCATGATATGATAGTAAGTGAAAAAAAAAAGCAAGAAGCAGATCATCAACAGTAATATCTTAATGGCTTCTGTAGCCCTATCTTTGCAGTCCTATCAACAGAGACTCAAAGGAGTTACGTTAAAATGTTATCAAGGGAGGTCTCTGGTCCTGGGACTCAGGGTTTTCATTTTTTTTCTTTTTTGTTTTTTTTTTTGAGACTAAGTCTTACTGTGTCACCCAGGCTGGAGTGCAGTGGTGTGATCTCTCTGCTCACTGCAACCTTTGCCTCCCGGGTTCAAGCGATTCTCCTGCCTTAGCCTCCCAAGTAGCTAGGATTGCAAGGCACCCGCTACCACACGTGGGTAATTTTTGTATTTTTAGTAGAGACAGGGTTTCGCCATGTTGGCCAGGCTGGTCTCAAACTCCTGACCTTAGGTGATCTGTGTGCCTCAGCCTCCCAAAGTGCTGGGATTACAGGCATAAGCCACCGTACCCAGTCAGAGTTTTCATTTTCTTCTTTCTCATTGTATTTCCTAAATGTTTTGTGATACATTTATGATCACAAAAAGATGATAAGCCTCACTCAGGTAATAAAACAGCACAAACCATGTGTTCCCCTTATTCAGACAGTGCACTGTGGCCTTATTTCTAAGGCCACAGGTGTCTGAGCCACTTGGGAAAGGTGAGTCTCAGCTACTCTATCTATAAAGCAATAGTTAATATAATAATGGTTACTTATTGAGAAATTGTTACATTCTAAGCACTGTCCATATTTATCTGTAATCCACATGACCACTGTGTGGAGTAGGTATTTCTTAGGTTGGTGCAAAAGTAATTGTGGTTTTTGCCATTACTTTCAATGGCAACAACCGCAATTACTTTTGCACCAACTTGATACCTGATTTTACAGATAAGGAAGCTTATGTTGCCCAGGATACGGTAGAGCTGGTAAGAGGTGGGAATGGAGATTCCAATCTGGGTTTGTCTGAGTCCAGAGCCCATGCCCTTTCTGTCTTTGCTACTCATAATGTGGTCACTGAACCAGCATGATAGATATCACCTACATGCTTGTTAGAGACGGACAAATTCACACCCCACCCCCAGGTCTGCCTTTTAACAAGACTCACGCCTGCAATGAGCTATGATTGCACCATTGCACTTCAGCCTGGGCCACAGAGTAAGATCCAGTCTCAAAAAATAAATTTAAAAAAAAAAAAAAAACCAGGCTGGGCACAGGTGGCTCATGCTTGTAATCCCAGCACTTTGGGAGACTGAGGCAGGCAGATCATGAGATTAGTAGATCTACCCACCTAGGCCTCCCAAAGTGTTGGGATTACAGACGTGAGCTACCGTGCCCAGCCTTAATTTTTAATCCATGTTAAAAATCTCTTTTTAATCTATGTCAGAATCCATGAGTATGAATCCTCCCTAACGTTGCTGAAAAAAAAAATGAAATAGAAGGCCAGGTTCAGTGGGTCACTCCTATAATCCCATCACTTTGGGAGGCTGAGGTGGGTTGACAGTGTGAGCCCAGGAGTTTGAGACCAGCTTGGTCAACACAGCAAAACCCCATCTTTGCAGAAAATAAAAAAATTAGCCGGGTGTGGTAGCCTATGCCTGTAGTTCCAGCTACACAGGAGACTGATGTGGGAGGATGGCTTGAGGGGAGGTTGCAGTGAGCTGAGATCATGCCACTGCACTCCAGCCTGGGTGACAGAGCCAGATCCTGTTTCAAAAAAGAAAAAAGTAAATAAACAGAAAATAATGAGTGACTTAGGAGAGAAAAAAAACAATAAAAGGAAAGAATATAAATGACTCATGGTGATAATTCTTTTCCTCTTTTAAAAAATTTGCGATGCCTGTAATCCCAGCACTTTGGGAGGCCCAGGCGGGTGGATCATTTGAGCTCAGGAGTTTGAGACCAGCCTGGCCATGGCAAAACTCCATCTCTACAAAAAATGCAAAAATTAGCCGAACATGGCAGCACACACCTATAGTCCCAGCTACTCATGAGGCTGAGATGGGAGGATTACCTGAGCCCAGGAGTTTGAGGCTGCAGTGAGCTGAGATTGTGCCACTGCATTTCAGCCTGGGTGACAAAGTGAGACCCTGTGTCAAAAAAAAAAAAAAAAAAAAAATTGTGGTTTTTGACAATTATCTACGCAGTCTGACCATATGTCCTATATTTCTATAATGGGGGTATGTGTGCACGTAGATGTTATGGGGATTTTTGATTTCTTCACAACTCCTTCCCAGCACTATTAGAACGATGTATTTGCCTAAGAGGATTCCATTTACTACCCGTTCTATCTCCTTTACTCTCAGCTTCTTTCTTCGTTCTCTTTGGTGACCAGGACTGAGAACTTGAGTTTTTTTTTTTTGAATTCCTGATACACTGAAGCTGTGTGCAATGCACTAACCATTTATTATCTCTTTTAGACCACCAGCACCCCTGTAAGGATGACACAGGCCACCCCATGCTACAGATAAGGAGATAACTCTGGGAGCTTAAGTAACTTGCCAGAGATCATGACCAGACCATGACTCAGCCACATTGATGGGCAGCCGTGGCTCAGATTCATTTCAATCTATAAGACCAAATCCTGAGACTGATTTTGTTTGTTTGTTTGTTTGCTCATTTTTTTTCTTTCTCTGAGAGGGAGTCTCGCTCTGTCACCCAGGCTGGAGTGCAATGGTGCAGTCTTGGCTCACTGCAACCTCCGCCTTCCGGGTTCAAATGATTCTCCTGCCTCAGCCTCCCGAGTAGCTGGGATTACAGGTGTGCATCACCACATCTGGCTAATTTTTGTATTTTTAGTAGAGATAGGGTTTCATCATGTTGGCCAGGCTGGTCTTAAACTCCTGACCTCAAGTGATCTGCCAGCCTCGGCCTCTCAAAGTGCTGGGATCACAGGCATGAGCCACCAAGCCCAGCCTACCTTATATATTCTGTCCTATTGTCATACCTGATATTACACGAAGTCCCGATTGTGGACTTCAGAAAATGCCAAGTTGCATACCATACACAGAGGCTGAGACTGAAGTGAGATAGCAGAGAAAGCCAGCAATGGGGCTGCCGATTGGCTGTGGGACTCTGCTTGACACAATTTAGCCTCTTCAGATCTCAATTTCTCTTTCTGCAAAATGGGAGTAGTAACAAATAATGTCCCTAGCTCACGAGAGTCCTTGTAAGCTTTACAGAATGGTCAGCCTGTCCAAGGAGCGTAAACATCTATTCAAAGGGAATGGAAGAAAGTATTATACAGAGACTTCTACACTGGGAGGAAATGGCCAACCAGAAAAATCATTTGTGGCCAGAGTGTTGTATTTATGTGCATGTGTATTGTTGCATTAAAGCATTTAGTTTTCCTCCATGAGTACGTAGGAAATGAATACGGTCTGTGGTTTCCATACAGGAACCTTCAAAGAGACTGTTACACTGATGTGGCCCTCCCTCTCTATGAAAACCTCAATATTGTGGAGCAGCCGGTGAACTTGAGCAGCCTTGCCCAGAAGTATGCTGAGAAAGCAACCCAGTTCATCCAGCAGGCAAGGTGAGGAGCCTCCCTTCCTCCCCAGTGCCTCCCCCTACTTCCACCTTCCCCTGCACACACACCATGTCTCTTGGCCTTGGCACTCTCAAGGCTGTGGCAGAGTTTTGCTGCTCAGCAGAGAGGGATGCATACATGTCTCCTATAAATAAAGCTGGAAAACAGTACCTTCTGGAAATCTCCAGTCCTGGGTTAGAAATTCCTGAGGTAGGCCGGGCACGGAGGCTCACGCCTGTAATCCCGGCATTTTGGGAGGCCGAGGCAGGTAGATCACCTGAGGTCAGGAGTTTGAGACCAGCCTGGCCAACATGGTGAAACCCTGCCTCTACTAAAATTATAAAATTAGCCAGGAGTGGTGGGGCATGTCTGTAATCCCAGCTACTCGGGAGGCTGAGGCAGGAGAATCACTTGAACCCCGGAGGTGGAGGTTGCAGTGAGCTGAGATCGCACCATTGCACTCCAGCTTGGGCAACAAGAGTGAAACTCCATCTCAAAAAAAAAAAAAAAACAAATTCCTCAGGTATGTTCCTAGAGTCCCTGGGGCTTATCCCTCTGTTGCTTTGATCATTTCAATCATGTTCCACTCTCATGATCATTTTGTCCTCTCCTTCTAGGGTATAAGCTCCTCAAGGGTAGGGCCTACCCACTGTACTCTGGGCACTCAAGGCATTTGTTGAGCTCACTAGCTGGCAGGGTGTGTGACTTTTCTATTGCTGCTGTAACAACCAACCACTAATTTAGTAGCTAAAACAATCATAACTTACTCTTCTACAGATCTGGAGGCCAGATGTCTAAAATGAGTCTTAGGGGACTAAAATCAAGGCATCAGCAGGGTTGTTTTCTTGGGGAGTCTCTAGGGGAAAATGCCTTCCTTGCCTTTTCTAGCTTCTGGCATTTCTAAGCTGTGGCCATATCGTTCTCACCCCTAATTCTGTTGTTCACTTGCCATTTTCTCTTCAGTCAAATCTCCCTTCTGGCTCCCACTTACAATCACACTTGTGACTGCATTTAGTCCACCAGGAGAATCCAAGGTGATCCCCCTACCTCAAGATCCTTAACATAATTCCATCTGAAAAGCCCCTTTTTCCATGTAAGGTAATATTCACAGATTCCAGGAATTAGACCCTGTGTATCTTTGGGAACTATCCTTCATTCTACCAGACAGAAGTTACAAATTCCAGCATCTAGAAGGCACAGATAGGTAACCTTAAAGAGGGAAGCAGGATGAACGTAAAGCATTAGGGAGTGGTGGCGTCTGCAGAGAACCCATAAGCACATGGCCCATCTACAGAGGGCAGCTACCACTTCGCTCCAGCTTCTTGGTACTTCTTTGTGAAAATGTAAACCTGGAATATCAGATCTTTTCATTTTACAAGCGAGATAGGATACCTGGCTTTTATGTGAAATCTCCTGATCTTGAAATGTTAGAAACTACAAATTACAAAAGGCTGGGGGTGGTAGCTTACACCTATAATCCCAGCACTTTGGGAGGCCGAGGTGGGCAGATTGCTTGAGTCTAGGAGTTCAAGACCAACCTGGGCAACATGGTGAAACCCTGTTGCTACAAGCAGTACAAAAATGAGCTGGGCATGGTGATGTGTACATGTTGTTCCATGCTACTCAGGAGGCTGAGGATGGAGGATCACTTGAGCCTGGGAGGCGCAGGTTGCAGTGAGCCAAGATTGTGTCACTGAATTCCAGCCTGGGTGACAGAGCGAGACCCTGTCTCAAAAAAATAAAAAGTAAAATAAAATGAAAGTAAATAAGAATAACAAAAAAGTGGGCTGGGTGCGGTGGCTCACACCTGTAACCCTAATGCTTTGAGATTACACTGGGTAATCCTCCCAGGTGGGAAGATCGCTCAAGGCCAGGAATTTCAGACCAGCCTGGACAACATGGCGAGACCTCTACTTTACAAACAATTTTAAAAAGTGGTTGGGCGCAGTGACTCACGTCAATAATCCTAGCACTTTGGGAGGCCGATGCTGGCAGATCACCTGAGGTCAGGAGTTTAAGACCAGCCTGGCCAACATGGTGAAATCCCATGTCTACTAAAAAAACAAAAACTAGCTGGATGTGGTGGCATGCACCTGTAGTCCCAGCTACTCTGGAGGCTGAGGCAGGAGAATTGCATGAATCCAGGAGGCAGAGGTTGCTGTGACCTGAAATCGTGCCACTGCACTCCAGCCTGGGCGACACAAGAAGACTCTGTCTCAAAAAAAAAAAATTAATAAAAGTTATTAAATAGCTGAGCATGGTGGTATGAATCTGTAGTGCCAGCTAACTTGGGAGGCTGAACTGGGAGAATCACTTGGGTCCAGGAATTCAAGGCTGCAGTGAGCCATAATCGCACCGCTGGACTCCAGTCTGGGTAACACATTGAGAACCTGTCTCTTAAAAAAAACCCCAAAATCCTGAAAACAAAACTATACCACATTGTAACAAATCATATATGTGTGAGGGTTGCTGGCTTACAACCTCGGTCAGATGTCAGGCAAAGAATGGACATTGTGAAATAATGATCAACTCTCAAATTGTGCACACTTATCTGGAGTGCACACCTATAGACCTTGGGGTGCAGGTGGATACACACACGTACATGCACACATGCACACACAATCACCCTCCCCTCCCCCTTCATAACTGCCTTGTGCTGCTGCCCTCTAATGATCCCAGATATGTTCATCTTATCTTCCTCCCAGGATTATATGCTCCTCGAGGGTGATGGGCTCCAAGAAACTGGGCGTTTTCTGTAACCTTAGCCTAGGTGGGCCAGGAAACATGCGCTGCACGGCTGTCCACTTGGGCAGAATTAAAAA
>CAUYLG010044570.1:0-19949 GCA_963573385.1 Cacajao melanocephalus | reverse complement strand
CAGGGGCCAAGATGGCCTGGGTTTGGACTGCTTGCTTGTCACATTACGGGTTACAGAGAGCAGTTTAAACAGAAAGCCAAGGTATGGTTGAGGTATGCAGTTTTATGGGGCTTTTTACCACGTCACATTAGTAGCAGCGTTAGTAGCAATAGCACTCGTAATAGTCGTGGTGGCAGTGGCAGTATTAGCTGTAGTAGCAGCAGCAGTCATAGAAGCAGGAATCGCAATAGCAGAAGCAGCATTTCTTGTAGTACTGGTGGTAGCAGGAGTGGGAACAACAACACTGCTAGTGGTAGTATTAGTAGTAGCAATAGCAATAGTATTACAATAGTGGTAGAGGCAGTATTAGCAGTACTAGTAGCAGTGGTAGTATTAGCAGCAGCAGTAGTATTGGCTGGAGTGGTAACAGTAGCAGTAGTAGCAGGAGCAACAGGGCTCATAGTAACAGTAGCAGGAGCAGCCGTAGTGGGAGTCACAGTGGGGTTTGATAAATCTGGCCTCCATGATCACCAATCAGAGCTATGTAATATACTGCTATAATGTTGATGACAATGTTTCACATTTATGAATCCTCAACAAGTACTGGGAATTTGTCCGATATCAACTCATTTCATTCTCATAAGAACCCTGGAGGGACTTGCTGTTATTGTGACTATTGTACAGAACAGTTAAGCAAACTTTCAGAGGTTAAGCCACTGGCCCAATGTTACACAGCTAGTGTGTGGCCTCCTCTAACCAGAGAAAAGGCCTGTGTGGGGTCCCGCTAGGTTGTGCTCATGTCCACACCACCCTGCCTTCTGAACGGGCACCTGCAGGGAGGGGTGTGGATACTGCAATATGAAATGTCTTGCTGGCCAATTCTCAGGTATTCCTTGGTCAGGGCCCCTTGCCTGATGGAACAGGTTATCTGGGGTGAAGGAGCCTCTGCAAGGTGATTCTGCCTTGGCAGGCTTATTTCTAATCACTCTATGTTCTTCTTATGATATCTGAGGCTGGAAACACCGGGCCAGCAGAGGTTCCTGAAGCCGAGCAAGCACTGGAGTCCCCCCATGGGCTAGAACTCATGCTGTAGGGCTCACTTGACAACTTCGTAGATATAGGCCCAGCTGAGAATGTGCATTTCCACCAGTTCCCAGATGATGCTGTGCCGCTGGTAGAAAGACACTGTGAAGCCAGCATCTTGAAAGAATGCCCTCCTCACATCCCAAGGACTCACAATATCTTGGCATAACATTCATGTTTTATTCTGCAAGACCGGCACACCAAGAAGACAACACACCTACTGTGAGAATGGCATGTGATAGGTTGTCATGAATAACATTTACTTGCTCTGGGTATTGATAAACAGGCCTGGGGTCCTACGTGATTCACTGTGCACAAGGCTGGTCCCCTCCCCATCACCCATGGGTCTGTACCACCTCAAAGTATGAGAATATAATTAAGAAACACTGATCTATAAATCAAAATCACAAGTCTATCTCCTGACCTTGACCTCACCTCCATCCTCCCTCACCCTTTCCACACAGCGGCATCCCCTGGTCTGACTGCAGCACAGTAGCCTAGTAGCCGGCATGGATCAGTGCCCTTGCTCTGGGGAATGCCTTCCTTCCTCCCAGCCCGAGCCTTGTCCCTTCCAGCCTGTTGGTCAGCAGCCAGTGACTTGAGAACATTGCGTACCCAGTCCCAGGAGAGCTCTGACCGCCAGCCAGTGCTTCCTACTGTTTACATGGCTCTGTCCCTCATGGGGCTGCGTGTTCTTGAAAATAGTAACTGGGTCATATTCTCTAGAACTTTAGCACAAAAACAATGCTAGTAGACTTTCTATAAACATGCATTGAATTAATGTTTTTCATGTTTCTAATTTTTAAAAAATAACACACATGTGACTGCTTGCTTTCAACATTTAAGGCTTCTTTCTTAACCCATTGCCATACACTTTCTGCAGTAGATAAGGAGCCATGGAAGGAACTTTGCTCTTTCTCGTGCTGTGCTTATCAGCTGCTGAAAGATATACTCCATGTCTGATCATAGATATGTCTGCTTCTGAAATGTGTGTAGAGTCCCTTCCCTTTGCAAGGGAGCCTCTCTCTTTTTTTCTTATTTCAAAGATAACATAACTAGGCAAGTTATTATTAATTATAACAGCTAATGTTGCCCTGTTTTGACTAGTGATTTATATTTTACAAAATGTATTTAATTGCTGCATATTTTCCTTTATAGTAGTGCAGCCAGATACCTATTAACAGTATATTTATTTTACAAATTAGAAAACTGAAACTAATTCAAGTGGCTGCCAAATGAAAAAGAAATGTGGTTTCCAACTGAGGCCTGCAATTCCAAAGTCAGGATTTTATTTTAACCTAACTCAATTGGAAGCAAGTAGCCAGCTGTCCTCTATTTCTAGAAGAATATGCTAGAAAATATAAACTAGTATAACTTTCTTAAAACAACTTCTGCAACCAGGGTATGTTGGGAGCAAGGGGGCCTCAAGAGGCACTCAAGTCTGTGATTCTAAAATATGAGGAAGATTGAGGGGTAGTCACAGAAGTCAAAAAGCCACTTCCCTAAAATCAAAATGACACCAGATCTACCGAACCTTTCAGAAGGTAATAACAATTTTCTCACATTTCTGTATGCTTTCCCTATCCCCTGTTTTGTGTATTTTCTTCACTGCTTTATCTCCATTGCCTTAGATGATTAGAGACATAAGAAGTACTCAATAAGTGTTTAATGAATGAATAAAATTCAAACTATCCTATTGAATGGGTCTACTAGTATAGACCATAATCCTTTTCCCTGATATATTCAGTAAGTGGTTTGCAACATTTTAGTGGGCATTTTAATGGCATGTAAGTCTCAGTTCATCAACACAATTCTTTCCTTAAATACCTGTGCAATTAGGAGCAATGGAGAGAATGAATGGAATATATCGGTGAACAAGTGGAAGCGTCTTCCAGTCCTGGCTGGCCTCACTTTTCTCAGGTTTTATCAACAGCTGTCATCGGCAGGATCTTCATGGGAACCATAACAAGGTCCAGCTCTCCTGGTGCCTGTGAGAACCCTGGTGCCTTTTCAACTCTACAGCTGAAAGTGTTTCAGTAGAACGGGATTCAAGAAGGTGAATCAGAACTGAAGCCCCCACTGTGGATGGCTTCTGGAACCACACCCGCAACTGACTAACAACCAGGACATGGTCCTTTGTGGCACAACTCTGTCAATTTTCCAAGCTCTGCCTAGTCTTGGAGTGTCGCCCATCAACCTGACAGCCAACTGCATTTGGAAGCATAACCCTTACATCTGCTGAGCATTATGGTCTCAGTTCTGAACCACTTAGTGAAACCTACACCTCATCCTATACATCCGTTTGTACCTACTTCTCCTGACTTCTAATCTGGGGAATGTATATCTATCTAGTCCTGGCTCTGCACAACTTCCCTGAATGCAACTGCAGTTTCCTAGAGTGTCTTTCTGTGGTTTCAGCCTTCCTGAGAAATCAACCCAGCCCATCTTACTTGGCTTCTCGGATCTCCTAAGAAGTGTTCCTACCAGACACTGCCTCATCTTTATAAGCACGGTCTGAGAGATGAGGACCATGGGATGGGTCATTTCAAAAAAGACAGAAAATGGGGATATAGCTCATGAAATCTAAGATGAAGTAATTTGATAGTCCTTGAGGGAATTAAAAAATAGGCAGGGAAGGATAGAAAGATTTTGAGCCAGATGCTGATACCAAGAAATATTACGAAGAGTACCCTCAGAGTCAGGGGATGCCTTTCCTCTTCTGCTGCGGTCTGCACTCCTCTCTGTTATAACATCCATTGATCACTCCATACTGTAATTGTCTACTTACTGATTGGCACTCCTCATTAGGCCATGAGATTTTTAAAGTCAGAGTCCATGTCTTAATTGTTTTTGTATGTATAATAATTATAGCAGTGCCTGGCACATAGCAGGTTCTCAGAATAGTGACTGAATGAGGAAAAGGAAGAGCGATAAAATAAGAGTGAGTAGTTAATCAGATGCTGTAGAGCTGACTATCATGAGCATACTTCAGTGGGGACCACTTTTCACATTGCTTAGTTTCTCACATCATTATTTACGTATTTCTCTCCAATGAATATCAATTATTTCCAAAGTAGGAAACATGAACTATTAGAGGTACAGAGCATCTATACTAATACTCTCTTTCTGTAAGTGAGTCTTCGCAGGGAGAGATGGAAGCTGACAGCGGCTCTGACATTATTTGGAGCTCTCCTTCCTTCCAATCAAACTCAGTGGTGCTGCAACACTGCTCAAACCCTGGGAGGAAATCAAAGAGCATCCTCATTCTGGCAACAGGGCCTTACTCTTTAAGTCCGACCCTGTGCTCATTCCACTCACGTAAATTTAGCAATAAAATATCATGCACAGAATGTGGTCTAGGTGGTTCATTGGGCTTCACAAAACACCGATTGACTTAAAATAAGTTAATTCTGGCCGGGCGCGGTGGCTTACGCCTGTAATCCCAGCACTTTGGGAGGCTGAGGCAGGCAGATCCACGAGGTCAGGAGTTCGAGACCAACCTGGCCAACATGGTGAAAACCATCTCTACTAAAAATACAAAAATTAGCTGGGTGTGGTGGTACGTGCCTATAATCCCCTCTATTCAGGAAGCTGAGGCAGGAGGATTGCTTGAACCCAGGAGGCGGAGGTTGCAGTTAGCCGAGATCACGCCACTACACTTCAGCCTGGATGACAGAGCGAGACTGTCTCAAAAAAAAAAAAAAGTTAGTTCTGAGAAAGGCTTATTTCTGTTTTCTCTGATCCCGTGCACTCCCTATCTCTCTGCACTCTGCTAGTACTGATGAAGTCCTCTGTAGGGCCAGATATGGTTTTGGACATTCGTTGTTTTTCCTTCTCTTGCTAAAGTCTCAGCATGGCTTTTTAAAAATTTTGAAATTCCCAAGGTTTTGTAGTTATCCTGTGTCTGCTTTGTGGTAAATCCAGAAACTCAGTAATCTTGCAGCTGTGATTTAGGCAGGCCAGGGCCTGCCGCCACATGACTTCCATGCTGAGAAGTTTAGGGACATTGTTTAATTAACAGACACCTTTTTTTATTATATCACATTAGGACATTTTTGAAAACTTGCATCTCCTCTCAGTTCTACACTTCCACTGCCCAGGGAGTAAATACTTAAAAATTAATTTTCAGAAATTACAAATCGCTTGTATATTTATATATTTTTCTATAACATATTTATTTTTCTAATATAATGTATATCTACTTTTAAATATTATGTTGTAATGTAAACATATAGTTATATATGTGTATGTTTTATAATATGTACTATGTACACTTTTATCTATTAGAATTATACAGGTACATAATTATCATGCCTACACATAGTTTATATATATACACATATAGATCATGTATAATAAATAGGGAATATATATGTAACACATAGACATTTACATATCTTATATATAGTCATGCATCACTGAACCATGTTTCGGTGGTCTCATAGAATTACACTATCACATTCTTACTGTACTTTTACTATGTTTAGATCTACAAACACTTACCATTCTGTTACAGCTGCTGACTGTGTTTAGTAGAGTAACATGCTGTGCAGGTTTGTGGCCTAGAGCAATACCCTAGGTGCGTAGAAGGCTATACATCTGGGTTTGTGGAAGCACACCCTACGATGTTCATGTGATGATGAAGTCACCAACAACACATTTCTCAGCAGGTATCTCCATTGTTAAGCAACAAGTGACTGTATGTCATGTTCTTTAAATTTGAAGAAGACAGTTTATCTTGAAAAATTGGAAGAAAACGTATTTCAAAAAGTTTCCAAATTGGTGAAAATCTTTGTAGGTACCCTAGAATGACATCATTTCAAAAATATTTCATGTGATAATTAAACTCATAGAAAAATATATCCGTTCCTGAATTTGCACAATTTGCATCTTTCTCCTCTGTATGAAGACATGTGCATATTAATATCTCAGTGAAATTGACATTACTTCTGGAAAATTGACTTTTTTAAATTAAGAACAATTTTCATAATCCTTAAATTAAAGCATAATACGTGTCTGATTGTTTCTTTTTAAGTGTACCTATTTTCAAGAAAATGTTGTTTGTATAAATTGAATCATGACATGTTTACTTTTTCGTTTTTAACCTTTACCTTTTAATTTTTTATTCAGGAAATTTTGCTAAGTTTTATGCAGCACTAGAGGTGTCTTCACACAAAATTGGCCACCCTGCTGAAATGGCCTTTTCAACTACATTGACCTAACCTCTCCAGTGAGCATTCCTGACCCACATCCCAGATGTATTTTGATCATTCAGTGAGGTTTCTGCAAGCCTTTGTTTCACCCTTGTGAGAAGATAAATGGATGGAATTATCTCCAGGTACTAGCTGTGGAATCTTACTCAAAGGATGGGCCAGTGAAATATGCATCAGTTTGGACAGACCTCTAGGTATTACTTTGAGTTTTACAAAAAGGCATTCTCAAAAGAATACATGTTGTATCGTTCAGTTTACATAACTCTCTCCAAATAATGTGATTATCAAGACAGGAACCCCTGGTTAGCGGTTGCCAGACATTAGGGTTTGGGAGTCTTATAAGGGTAGCCGGAGAAAGTCTTGTGGTGGTATAGATGACATGCATCCTGATTTTGGTTGTAGTTACACAAAACTACCAATGTTTTAAAATTGCATAGAACTACAACACACACACACACACACACACACATGTTTTGTGTAACAGTTACATTCTAATCTGACAGTTGTTCAAATAGGTCTTAATCTCTGGAGGTGAGAATGCTAATTCTTGTTCTCTCTATAGTGACTTAGAATTTTGTACTCAGCAAGAAAATGAAAATATGACATTCATTTGTTAATGTTGCTCAGTCTAATGAGATTTAAATGC
Organism: Cacajao melanocephalus; assembly: GCA_963573385.1. NCBI lineage: Eukaryota > Metazoa > Chordata > Mammalia > Primates > Pitheciidae > Cacajao > Cacajao melanocephalus. The sequence continues at coordinate 13,028 of CAUYLG010044570.1, read as the reverse complement.
TGGAAATTTACATAAATATACCTGTATTTGTTGATAAGTAATAGAAAGGTAGAATATGATTAATTTATTCCTTCTTTAAGCAAATAATAATAGAATGGCTTTAAGTGTCAGGTACTGTTCTAAGGTACTGTTCATTGCTGGGAATACAGCAATGAACCACATAAGCAAGGCTTGGACTTCTTGAATTCTTCTCTTCTATAGTCAAGGCAGTAGATGAAGGTAATATGTCAAGAAATAAAAATATTTCAAATTTTAACTTGCACAGACTTTGAAGACAGACTTGACAGTAGTATAGATGGCTTAGACCCAGGAGTTAAAGAAAAAATATTCAAAGATGTCTTTCTGTTTCCAGCTTGAACAGTAGTGATGATATTTTCCAAAAAGTAGGAATTTATTTAGGAAGGAGTAATAACAAGAGGTTCGTTGTGGGCACTTAGACTGACCATTTAATAATTCAAAGATATATGCATGAATGTTGATAGTTTGAAAGCTATAGATCATGTACATAAACTTCCTAATCATGGTAACAAAGTCCAGCATTGGCACTACATTTTTCTTTTCATTTTTTTCAGTCAATATTTACTGCTCTCAGCCTGCTGCTGGGACCAAAGAGGAAATGTTAGCGTGCTTGGTAAAGCCCGGGGCAGTTTTCAAAGTGAATGCACAAATACCCATCCCATGTCTTCCTCCTGGCAGTCCTGGGATGTAGGCATTAGTATCTGCATTTTCTAATTGAGGAAATGAAGCCTTGAGAGTTCTGTTGCTAACCTTTATGTAATTAGTAAGTATACATTGCATCCTTAGTGGAGACAGGGTTCACCATGTTGGCCAGGCAGGTTTCAAATTCCTGACCTCAAGTGATCCACCTGCCTCAGCTTCCTAAAGTGCTAGGAGTACAGATGTGAACCACCATACCCAGCATTAGTAAGTACATATTGAAACTAAGTACAAACTTCATTGCCTGTGCCTCTCCAAGAGTAACTCATGCAGCAACTTGCCCTATGGTCAGGGCATCTTCCACTTTCTTGAGTCTTTGGGGTTGGCCACTCAGATGTAGCTCTTTGGGGGCTGCATGGACTCACAAGTCAGGGAATGTGGAATTAATTACAAAGCCATTCTGGGGAATTCTGAGCTAGATGGTAATATGATCAGATAATGGAAATAAAGGTTTACAAACTGTAAAGTGCCATAAAAATATAAGGGGATGATTATTCCAGGTTTCCAACAAGGGATAGAAACATTCTTTGAGAAGAGACTTAATATTCTCAAACTATCAACATGACCTTTCCTTTCAAATGAAAAATATTTTATTTTCTTCTTTTCATGGGATAAATACATGACCTTTTCAAAACAACTCTCAAGTATTTCAGTTGTACAATCATGAATCGTGCACAGGAAAGATTTGGTCACACTCTGCTGATGCTGTGAGCTGATGCCAGAGGAAGACTTCTGATAAACTAACACACCCGCACCAGGCCACCTACATAAGTTACTGAAAGTTCAGAGCCTTTTTAGGAAGCCACCAAAAAAGCCCCCTTGGGAATCCACGTCCTTTCAATAAAGCTCTTTCCAAGAACACATGTTCTCAGCTAACTGGAATCCTACCAGGACTTACTTGAGATCCGTGAATGTTTTTGTGGTAACTCCCTTAAGTTGATACTGCTGAATATGGCATCAGAATTTCTTTCATCTCGGCGGATTTCCAAAAGTTTCAGCAGAAGGCACACGTTTCTTCTCTTAAACCACATCCCAGCCAATGGGTCAATTGCACAGGTGGCAAGCATAATGATAACTAGGTGTTCTGCTTTGCTGGATGCTTAGAACTTGAAGCCATTAGAAAACGCTTCTCCTAACTCTGTTGTCTCCCTGGGCTCCCTTTTAATTTTGTAATCCCTGGCACATGTGTGTTAGTCAAAATGCCTGCCAAATCATTCATGCTGAGGAAAAAAAGAAAAATAGAAGCTTGGTCACCCAGGCATGAGGGTTTTCTAAGTTGCCCATATATTGTGATGGTCCCAAGTCAGAGTGAGCTTAGCAGGTAGGTTCTTCAGGCTGCTAGGACCTCTGAAGGATCCCACTTCTTTAACTGCAAAACAAAGACAATGCCATTTACTTTATGAGTGTTTGGTGAATATTAAGTAAGCCAAAGCATATATAGAAATCAGCACAGTGGCTGGCACAGAACAGGCACTACATGAGTAACAGGGATTATTATATGTTATTGCCATTCATGATTATGATTATTATTTTCTGGGAAGCCCAAATTTTGGTTTTCCCCCTTTATCTAATTTCAGCTATACCAAGCATTATATGTGAAATGGATCTTTGCATGAAAAAAAAAAAAAAATTGGAAATTAGGTAGACCCAAAATTCAATCTTTAGGAAAAATTCCTGCAAGCCAGGCAAAACTAATTCATGGTTATTTATAACCCACATTCTTGCTTCTCTCACTAACTCCATGCATTTCTCATTTGGAAACAGAGTTGCTGGAGGATTCTTAATTCCACAAGAAAATACATTGATTCTAAACAAATTGCAAGTAAGTATATAAAAAAATGTTTAAAAACTAAAAAAATTGATACAATATTTTAGAAGATCAGTGCAATATCTATCATATGAAAGTCTTCTTATGCATGAAATGATGCAAATTCATCTGGCTTTAATGATCTAGAGAAAATAGTATATTTTTTATTTAACCTGAGAACATACTTGAGTCAGACAGTGAATAACAATTATACAATGTCTTAAAAATATATCAATGTTCTTAGTGTAATCTACATTCATAAGCATCCATTTTGAATTATAACCAAGAAATATCCAGAGTCACTGACTTTTTTTCTATGTCCTCATAATTAGATTTTATATAAGTTGAAAATCAACATGGGACATTTCAGAGTAGTAATACCATATTCTCTATTTCTAGAGTTTTGTTTATTTGTTGTTTTTTAAAAACGTATTTTTTGTGTAATTCAAATCCATTTATCTTTCTAAAGAAATCCAATCCATATGTTTTTTATTTATTTACACTTACTGCAATTCATCAAAGAGCTATTTAATAAGCTATTTAATGTCCAAAGAGTCTTCGTCACAAGTTTTTTTTTTAAGTCTTTCATCTTGTGTACCAGGAAGCTTTGCTTTTCTTTGAAACAAGGTTCTAAGAAAACCCTTCTGGAAAAATATGACCTTCCACTCATATTCTAAAATGTTACTAGGCCTGAAAATTAGGCTAACAGAAGTGTAGACTTGAGCAATACTTTAGTGAATTTAACAAGTTCTAAAACAGGCGTCAGTTCAGTCCCCCAAAATCTGTAATTAATAGTTGGATAGTGGCAGTTTGGAGGGGGTAAAAAAGAATAAGACTCTCTGCTTTTACTCAACAATCTCTCAAAAGTCAAGAAAATACTGTGCATCAAACATCCAATATGAGCAAAAAATTACTTTGATTTATTTTCACCATGCAATATTATCAAAACGCATCATCTCCAATTGCTGGGAAAATTGTTCTGTGTGAGTGTGTGTGTGTGTGTGTGTGTGTGTGTCTATGTATGCCTGTATCTGTAAATATGTATCTGTGTGATGTGTATCTGTATGCATGTATATGTGTGTGAATGCCTGTATGTGTATGTATGTGTATGCATTGCAGTGTTATTTTTTTATAACATACTTGCTTCAGGTAAGACAGAGGAAGGCATTTCCAGAAAACAAACCCCAAACTCAGTGTTTTTGTAAGCTCTTGTCAATAGCTCCTGTAGAAGCTTAGCTGAAGCCCTGTGTTCCAGGCGTTTAGCTTCATAGCCTCTTCTGGCCATAACTCATTTCTTCTGGTGAGCACAGAAACCTGCCATGGAGGAGAAATCTTCTGACTGCCAGTAGACAAATCCTCAAAGTAACAATTCTAAATATTACCATTGAGATAAAGTGTTTGTTGAATTGCACTGCCTGTGTTTTAAGAAAGAGACATTTTTCAAAGGCACCGTATAAAGTTCCATTGGGAATTTCTCTAAGTACAACATGACATGATCCGGAAGGTCCTGGGGCATCTGCCAACTGGGGCTTTCATGCAGTACATGCTCTTGGTTTTACGCATTTGTTATTTTCTTTTATTAATTCAATAAGCATTCATGTAGAGCCTAGTTAGTTAACCAGGTAGCTATATGTATAGATATATAAAGAAAATAACCCTATTTTTCACTGTTGTTATACAGATGTTTATGTATATAATAGGTACTTTTCTGAACAGGAAATTGTCGTATCTATTGATGTGGAAAGTACTGGATGATTTCAGGTTTGTTATCTTGTTTTGTTTTGATAACGACCCTTTGAAGCAAGGCTGGGACCTGAGGTTCAGCCAGATTAAATAACTTTCCCCTAATCATAGAGCTATTTCTAAGAAAAGCTGAAAATGAAACCCAGATCTTTGATGACACAATTCATTCTGTGTTATCTTACTATTGCGAATTCCATGAGATTTCAGAGCAGGAAGAGATTGGCTGGGATTTAGAATATCATAAATTTGAGCTCTCAGCTACAAAACCCATTTCCAAAACTCATGTAGTTAATAAAAGAATTACTGCAGCACATTAAAGATCTCCCCTGAGCCAAGGGCATTGGGGCCTCTTGATCCTGCTTACTTTTCATTCTGGAGACTATTATGGTTAGTTGGGGTGGGATCACGAGTTCGCAGCTGTGCCTGGGCATTAGTAGGTAGGTACTTACCTGAATGAGCGAAACCTGATGAATTGGAGACCAGAATAAATGAAATAGAGTGGAACGGAATTAGAGCTTGGAGCCCCACAGACTTTGATGTACATCTTGCCTTCCCAATTGGCTACTATGTGACTTACAGTACTAACATAAACTTCCTGAACCTCAATGTCCTCATCTATAAAATGGACAATAAATAGTACCCCATCTCACAGGGCCATTGTGTGAAGTGAGTGCATGGAACCTGCTGACCATTATCAACACTTATCCCCATTGGCCGTCTTTCCTTTCTCTGACCAAGTCCTGTGTCCAGAGTCATTAAACTCTAACTTCTGTCCCCTGAATATCAGCCCCTCTGAGCTATGACCTAACCAGGACTGAGAAGAATGGCTTCCTTATCAGAGTATTGTACCTGAGAGTCTTTGAAAGGGTGACTTGAGGATGATCAGCTCAGAAAAGCATGTGGGTTTGCAGAACCAATTGAGCATATATTGCAGACAGGAATTGGGAAAAACTTGGGCCTTAAAAGAAAGAGAATACTAAAGTTGCCAAAGACAGGGTTAGATTAAGAAAGCAAAATAATAGATATATTTATGGAACACCGGATATGGATTTGGGAGTTGGGGTTGTGGTTTGGGATAGTATTAGAAACTAGTTTTCTTTCATTACTATGATAACTCTGGTGGCTCTGCCATACTCAAAGCATATCTGCTCACTGTCACAGATCTGCACAGGATCAAGTTGAGGGAGGAGCTGAGGCTTGGACAGGTGGCTTGCTCAGAGCCACGTGGCTAAGGAAGGACTGGGATGCATGGTCTCCTGCACACAACTTGGGCCCCATGTCATTTCCATTGAAATATGTGGCTCAAGGTAATTGAGCAGCTGTGGAGATGGGTGTGAGTAAAGCTCTGTCAGTTACTTTTCTAAAAAAAAAAAAAAACTGACATCCAAAAAAACACGGTTCCCTTTTTAAAGCTGTCTTTTGAGAACCCTTTGCCTCTTGAGGGTCATGAGGAACTCCCTTTCTGCCTCATGGTCACTCTGGGCTCTATCCTCCAGCCCTCCCCTACCATGACTCCATGGATCAACTCTCATCAAAGCTTCAGCCTCTAGCTTCTTGTCACGGAAAGAGAGGATGGGGAGGTAGAAACGTGAGTGCATATGATTTTCTGGTGACATTTTGAAATGACTCATCTTTCTGGATTGGAGGATAGAAATACAGGGCAATAGCCACTGAAATATTTAAATCATGTCACCTGGTAGGTATGTCTTAGGAAAGTACTAGCAAGAGAAATAATTTAGCAGAAGCTGGAAGGCATATATTATGAGAATTTTTATTGCAAGATTATTTATTTATTATTATTTTTAAAATATTTCTTTTTAAAAATTATGATCAGAGACCTAGCCACTTAATACATTTATAAGTTCACAATACATTGCTGTTACCTATAGATACAATACTGTTCAACAGAACTCTAGGACCTATTCATCTGTGTAACTGAAACTTCATACCTATTGAACAACAACTCTTTATTTGCCGTGCCCCACAGCCCTTGACAACCTCTATTCAACTTTCTGCTTCTATTAGTTTGACTATTTTTAGATTCCTCGTAAAAGTGGACTCATGTAGTGTTTGTTTTTCTTTGCTTGGCCTATTTGACTAGCAAAATGTCCTCCAGATACATCTCTGTTGTCACAAATGACAGGATTTCCTTCTTTTTATGGCTGAATAGTATTTCATTATGTGTATATACCACATATTCTTTATTCATTCATCCATCGATGAACATTTGGTTTGTTTCTGTGTGTTGGCTACTGTGACTAATGCTGCAGTGGGTATGAGAGTGCAGATATTTCTTCCTGCTCTTGATTTCAATTATTTTGGATGTATACCCAGAAGCGTGATTGCCAGCTCATATGGCTGTTCTATTTTTAACTACTTAGGGACCTCCATACTTTTTCCCATAATGGCTGTACCAATTTGTATTCCCACTAAGTGTTCAGAGTTTCAAATCCTCAACATCATAAAATAAGAAGTATAATGAGAAATGTATAATACGCATAGCCATAAACCGAACACACACACCTATATGTAGTTGAAAATGTGAAGCTATATAAATATTTTATTTAAGTATTAAAATAAAATAGAAATATATTATATGTAAAATTCTAATTGGGTACACATTTGTGGCAAAGTAACATGCAAATAATATTTTTATGTTAACGCTATAATTTTTTAAGTTAAAATTTTAATTACCTTAATAAAAGATCAATGAATGCTTTATTCAATAAAAGGTTAATTGAAAATCAATCATATGTTATAGCAAATTTCCTGACTTAGTAAAACATGTTGTTTTTTCTTGAAGTGCCAATTTCTTTTTGAAGCAATGCTACAGTCTGGGTAAAGTTATACTTGAAATAGTAAATACCTTTTTTTCTGAAGATGATTTTTTCTTTGTGGCTGTCATGGGATTATAGATACCTAACTAGACCTAAGATAATGAGAATAAGATGATTTTCTTTAAAACAAAAATTTATTATTAATTTATTTGTACTTATATTTATATGTAATCACTTTCAATATAAGCACATACTTCAAAAACAAAGCAAGAATCTTTGAAATTTAAAAAATTCAGATGTCCTTAACAGTAAATATTAGGGACAATTTCCAAGCTCCATTTTTGCACACATAGGACAATTTTTCTGAGTCTTGGACCACTGATGACATTGTTCAGAGTCAGAGAAGGGCTTCAATTAGAAGTTCGGGTGAGCATCCGGAGAAGGTCTTAAGAGAGCAGAAACCTAGCTGGCTGAGTTTCTAGTTAAGGTTTGTTGATTCATCCTGTTCTCTTTGTGCATGAGAAAAATACACATCATATCCAGGGTGCAAAGAGAACTCTGTGCCAGGTCAGAGGATGCAAACTATTAGGGAAACTAATTATTTGAAACCAGATACTAAGACACTGAGTGCTGTCATTTGGTTTACCTTGAATGCTTGTTAAAAACCTAATCACAAGATGATTTACATTTGAGGCACTTTTTGTGCTATGATCCTACGGCCAAGATCCATCTAGCATAAAGATCTTTTCACTTCATTTTTAAGGACATCTGGAAGGTATTTCCCTACTCCACTTCCCAATCTAAAGAGCAACCAAACTATTTCCAGTGCAACAGAAATAAAAGGAGCACCATAATACCAACATCGTTCATCTTTTTAAAATGTATACATGCTTTTAAATGTAATAAGAAAAATTCATACTAATATAAAATTTGGGGGAGGCTATTTACTGATATACAGATCAACAATTTTTTTTCTACATAGTTCTTCTTAGCACCATAAGCAACTTATATTATCTTCAAATCTCCATCAGAGGAAAGACTGAGGCGTGGCTGGAGCCAGAACTGAGTGACTCCAATGGGCCCTGGCGGGAGCTGTGCTCCATCTGCATTTCGGCTATGTCAGTCAAGTGGCTTCAGCAAATCTCTTAACATCACAAAGCTTCAACTTTTTCATCTGTTAAGAACAAAACAAAAAGCAAAGCTGTGATACTTTATCTCTCAGATGTTCTGGAATCCTCCAAGTCTAGCACGTGTTTCCAGCCCATGCCTCTGTATAGACCATCCAGTCTACCTACAATGGCATTTCCATGCACTTTTCATATTTGGTTTTACAAAGACAGCTCAGAAAGGCTGCTGGTGCTAATGAACTGAACTCTGGTCATACACCTACAAGGATCGACAGAGAGCAATCTGCATGACACTGATGATTTATGCTTTATAAAATAGAAAATACTAATAAGAATGAGATTAAACACTATTATTTTTATCATTATTAAACATTGCTTAGTATGATCTATGTTTTGTCTGGTGGGTTAGAAAAAACAAAAAAGATAATTAAAAAAATTTTAAAATGGAAAAAGAATGGACTATGTATAAATGTAAACTATAATTTATTAAAGATTCTATTTTCTCTCTTTTACTGTTTGACCATAGCTTCTGCATTACATGAATTTGCTGTAACCTGAATTTGTATTTTTATATATTCCTTCTGTGGATATTCTCAGTGCAATGTGATGTTAAAAATCTAAGTATCCCTCTCTTTTGCCTGATGGTATTTATCAAAGTGATCTCAGATGTTGGTGTCTGTTTGTGATAATTATCAGTCAGAGGTCACATAGAAATGATGGTTTTCATTGACTGTTTTAGAAACTCTGTGGTGTTCTCTATGTTTTTATTTGACATCCTGAGATCTCATTCTACTCTTCCTCTCCAGTGGTGGGAAATCTATTCTCAAAAGCTAAGAGGGGGCAGAAATAGTGGAGGCAGATTTTTCAGAAGCAAACTGGAGAGGGAGGTCATTGGAAGGTAGAGAAACATTTGTGACACAGTAAATGTGGGGCAGCGCTGTGCCTTCTAGGCACAGAACTCAGAACAAGGTCTGAGGAATACAGTTGCAGGGATGTCTTTTTTCAACCTATCTGTCTTGTAATTGCACTTTCCTTTTGAGAACTTGCTACGAAATTTCATGGAAAATCCAGGTCTTAATGTAACACAATGGTGACAGGCATAAGCTTTCAAGAGACATGGTCCTGGGTTCAAATTCTAAACCCTGCCTCTGGTTCCACAATCTTTTGGAAAATAACTACTGAAATATTTTTCTCATTTTTAAAATGAGAGACAAAATAGCTCACACATCATTCTTGTAGAGATTGAACGAAACGATGTATGTTATATGTTAACGCCAATACTGAGCACATATAAATATTCAGTAAATATCATATATCTAGGCTTATGATATATGCCATTATAAATATTTGGCCTTTGGGATTTTAGAACATGAGGTTAATTCCCTCTTTAAAATTCACACAGCAACATTATTTGCCTGCAAGAGCATGAGGTAGATCTCATGGTAAGCACAAAGTCTAGATAGATTGTCCTCATCTCTGATCCAGAAATGAAGAAACACAAAGCTATAGGAGATGCAAACATGATATAGAAGAATAAGATGGTAGGCATCTTCATGGAATCATTCTCAATAAAAATCAGAAATCAGAAGAAAGGAAGAAGTTTTTATTTCTGGTTCAGTTGTTGTTTGGGCTGTTTTACTTTAAATGTATCCAATAATCTGCTCTCATGAATGAATATCTCAAGTGCCATACAAATAGCTCAAAGCAAAACAGGTTATTAAGTAAGGTTTCTGTAATCATAAACATAAAGTTATTATTTTTTTCTTTTGCCTTTCTAGAATTCTCTTAGGTCACTGGCACTGCTGAGGGTTCATGAAACTTCTACGGAGAAGCCAGTGGATATTACTGGCCACCGTGAGGCATTTGCTTTTGCTGATGAGAAATCTGATGCCATTCTAAATGCCATTATTGTTGTCAGCCACCTGTCTTTTCTTCTAGAGAATTTTGGAGTTTTTCTCATTTTTTTGAGGTGCAACATCCCACTCTAGTGTGTCTAGATGTAGCTATAAGTTTGTTTAATCTAGAATTCAGTGTGAGATTTGAGGAATCTTGTCTTTACTTACAGAAAATCCTCATTGAATATGTGCATCTCTGGTTCCCTTCACGTTCTCCATCTGCATCTCTTCTTAACACACTCCCTCATTCTTCTACTGTGAAAGCAAGCATTCACTATATATTTGTAAGAATTTGTCCACCCATTTGTCAGGCTGGAATTTTAAAACACACAGTCTCAGCTTCCAGGTTAAGGGGAAGCAGTATTTCTCCCAAGCACACATTGCTGCTGTAGTGTCTGGGCAGCAGCTCCGTTTGAAAAGTGACTGCTGCTTTCTTACTGAGCTTTCATTAAATCATGGAAGTCTGTCTGTTTGACATCTTATCAGTAAGCCTGAAACATTTGCCTCCAGCCTGAAGGATCTAAGTCACATTGACACAGAGAAGCAGCTTCAGCCTCCAGCTCAGACCCAGAGATTCAGATAAGAGTTCTGAACATAGCATTCCACATATATCTCTACTTTGTAATTTTCAAAGAAACAGAGTCCGGGGTCCATGCTGCAGTGTGGACCTGATGTTGACCACTTTGCACAGAGCCCTAATTTGCTTTGAGCCTTCAAACACTGCATCTTTCCAATTCCACCTAAATCCCCTCCTGTCCACAAATCCTGGAACAACTCAGTCTTTTTCTTTTTTTCTTTTTTTAGCTTGGTAAGGAACCCCATGTTTCATCAGATATGCCGCCTTCCCCACTGTGTGGTAATAATGATACCATGTATGGGGCAGTAAATAAATCTGATTTTGTGGGACTACAAGTTTGCACTTGATTGAATGTCAGCTTCCTTTCTCCTATTTACTCATTCTACAATTAACTTCAAATTTATTTCTTTAATTTTATTTTATTCTATCATATTATCAAATATACATACAAAAGGATATATAATATACAGTTGTAATATAATAGATATATTAATGTGTTTGTATGCAATAATATGTATATTATATTAGAATATGTACTATATTGTTTATATAAACAATGTAACAGTATATATAATGTATAACTGCATATCACAGTTTAAATACCAATAAAACAGTCATCAGTGGACCACCCCTGGCTTAGCCGAACAACAAAACCAGTGTCTTCATCATTCTTTAGGTTCCTGTGTGCGCCTCGCAATCCTATACCTTATTTTCTTCTCCCAACTAAGAAATAACCTCTATCAATCTATTGCCTTTCCTCTACATTAAAATGCATTGCCAAATAATTATTTTTTAGTTTGGCCTTATTTTGGCCTTTTCATAAATTTCATCATTCTTCTGTGATTATCATTTTTTGTGATGTGCTTTTTTACACAACATTTTGCTTTTAATTTTATGTTTGAGCTCTATTTCAGTAATTCTCATTGCTGTAGAGTATTCTATAGTATGAGAATACTATAATAAATGTATTCAGTGGGCAAATCATGGACATTTCTGTTATTGCTAGTATTTCACTGCCATGAACAGTTTTGAACTTATATCTTGGGAAAAATGTGCAAGAGACTCTTTGTGGGATATTCCTAGGACTGCAGTTACCTGATTTTAGGTGATGTGGTACTTTAGCAGGTGCTATAAGGTGGCGGTCCAAAGTGATTACAACAACTTATATCCCCTCCAACGGGGTCTGAGGATTGCTTCACATCTTCACAAATGTATGATCATATCAGACTTAAAGTCCTTAAGTGGCATTGTATTATAGCCCCCTCTTCCCTAATGAGATTGCACATCTTTTCATTTTGTATTACTCTCTCATATTTTTGCTTCTGACTATACTATTGAGAGTTTATTACTTTAATATTGATTTTCAAATAGCAATTTATATATTCAGAATTCTTATCCTTATTTTTAAAAAATATCCTCCCAGTGTGTAGATTGTTATTTAATTTTTTATGGTTTATTTAAATGCATTTATATTCTTAAATTCAATACAATTAAGCCAATCAGCCTTATTCTTTATTTTCTGTATCTTATTTTAGAAATCATTCCTTACCTTGAGGTCAGAAAGAAATTTTCCTATATTTCCTCTAAAGATTTTAAAACTTTACCTTCCATATTTAAAATTTTAACCCCTGAAGAAATACTTTTTCTGAAGCAGTAGAAAAAAAATTTTGTGTCATGTTGCTCCTGGTTCCAATCTCTAATACCAATATTTCCCCAGTCTGAATGTTACTTCTTTTATCTCTTTATTTTCAAAATGCCCATGACTCTTTGCAGACTCTATTCTGTTTTATGGATCATTTTTTCCAGCCTTATTTTTTTTAATATAAGGCTTAATATTAGAGAAAACAACTTCTTGTCTGTTATTATTTTAGGAATCCATTTAAAAATCAGAATCACTTCATCTAGTTTTATAAGACATCTTAGAAATTTTATTGAATCTACATGAATCACTTACGAGAACTTGAACTCCTTTCAACACTGAGTCTTTATGAGAAAGCATGTCCCTCCAGTTATTAGATCTCCTTTATTCCTTTCAATACAATTATAACTTTATACCTACAGAGTTTGCTAATACTTGTAAACTATCCTTTTAATTATTTTATAGATTTATTATTATTAAAAATACTTGTAAAAATTCTTAAAATTCGGAGAGATCCAAAATGGCTGATTAACAACAGCCCAGGATTGTAGCTCCCAGTGAAAGCACAGAGAGCGAGTGGGCGCCGCAATTTCAGACGAATTTCTATGGCCCACAAACTGGGAGATTCCCAGTGGAGGAGCCACACGTGTCGCCAGCGCAGCTCTTTTGGCCGGCACAGCTGTTTTGCCGGCGCCCCGGCGCGGCGCAGCGCTTCTCAGTGCAGAGTATACGCGACTGGGCGCCCT
>CAUYLG010044568.1:0-16442 GCA_963573385.1 Cacajao melanocephalus | reverse complement strand
TTTTTTTTTTTTAAGACAGAGTCTCGCTCTGTCACCCAGGCTGGAGTGCAGTGGTGTGACCTCAGCTCACTGCAACCTCCGCCTCCCGGGTTCAAGTGATTCTCCTGCCTCGGCCTCCTGAGTAGCTAGGATTACAGGTGCATGCCACCACGCCTGGCTAATTTTTTATATTTTTAGTAGAGACAGGATTTCACCATGTTGGCCAGGCTGGTCTCAAACTCCTGACCTCAGGTGATCCACCTGCCTCAGCCTCCCAAAGTGCTGGGATTACAGACATGAAACCCTGTCTCTACTAAAAATACAAAAATTACCTGGGCATAGTGGCGCATGCCTGTAGTCCCAGCTACTCAGGAGGCTGTTAGGAGAATTGCTTGAACCCGGGAGGTGGAGGTTGCAGTGAGCTAAGATCGTGCCATTGGACTCCAGCCTGATAACACAGCAAGACTCCATCTCAAAAAAAAAAAATCTTTTCTGAGTCTTGGTTCTAAAAAATTGCTGCGGTTACAGCTGAGTTGTTTTTTTTTTTTTTTTTTTTTTTTGGGTGGTTGTTTGTTTTGATAACTTTTACATTTTGAAATAGTTAAAGACTTACAAGAAATAGTAAAAACGGCTCAGAGCTCTCATGGCCTCTGCCGCCAACTTCCTCTAATGACAAGATCTTACGTGACCACAGTCCAGTGTCAAGATCAGCACATTGTATGAGTGAGTTAGCCCTGCAGGGATAGATATAAAGAAAGACACAGAGGCCAGGCGAGATGGATTACACTCGTAATCCCCACATTTTGGAAGCCTGAGGCAGGCAGATTACCTGAGGTAAGGAGTTTGAGACCAGCCTGGCCAACATGGCAAAATCCTGTCTAGACTAAAAATACAAAAAATTTAGCTGAGTGTGGTGGCAGACACCTGTAATTCCAGCTACTCCAGAGGCTGAGGCAGGAGAATCACTTGAACCTGGGAGGCGGAGGTTGCAGTGAGAAGAGCTTGCACTGCTGCACTCCAGCCTGAGTGACAGAGCGAGACTCCATCTCAAAAAAGAAAAAAGAAAGAGAGAGAGAGAAATAAATAGAAATAAAAGGAAACTCAGGCTGGGTACAATGGCTCACACCTGAAATCCCAGCACTTTGGGAGGCCAAGAAGGGTGGATCACGAGGTCGGGAGTTCGAGACCAGCCTGGCCAACATGGCTAAACTCCATCTCTACTAAAAATACAAAAATTAGCCAAGGATGGTGGTGGGCCTGTAATCCCAGCTACTCAGGAGGCTGAGGCAGGAGAATCGCTTGAACCTGGGAGAGGCGGAGGTTGCAGAGAAGAGATTCCACTACTGTACTCCAGACTGCGAGATGGAGCGAGACTTCGTCGCAAAAAAAAAAAAACCCTGTCTACTTTCATTTTGAGAAACATAATGGTTTGGAATGGTTTGAGTGTCTAAACCTTATGATAGTATAACACATCTACATCTTCCTAGATTTAGATTAGAAAGAAATAATAAAAGCACAATGATTTAAAGGTGAAAACACAGAACTTGAATGACTTCAATTCTGTACTTTGCTGTGACCACAGGTAGATTTTATTTGTATTGAAACCACTGGAGCGTTGCAAACCATTAGGTATATTTGTTTGCAAGTATAAATTTTAATTCATACGTGAACTCTAGCACTGAATTAAAACGATGTCTTTAAAATGGACACTTACACTTTCAAGGTTGTTCATTGTTTTCATGCTAAAGAATCAGGCAAGAAAATAAAATGTTGTTACATCTTTTTTTTTTTTTTTTTGGAGATGGAGTCTTGCTCTGTCACCCAGTCACCCAGGCTGGAGTGCAGTGGTGAGATCTTGGCTCACTGCAACCTCTGCCTCCTGGGTTCAAGTGATTCTTCTGCCTCAGCCTCCCAAGTAACTGGGACTGCAGGCTACTGTAATTTTTTTTTTTCAGTAGAGATGGGATTTCACCATATTGCCAGGCTGGTCTCAACCTCCTGACCTCATGATCCTCCCACCTCAGCCTCCCAAAGTGCTGGGATTACAGGTGTGAGCCACTGTGCCCAGCCTACATCATTCTTTACACCATTGATTTAGCGACTTGCTGGAATTGCACTGCTTGCTGATACTTCAGTGTTATTAAAGTCCCCTTAGTTACTGGACAATTATTTACATAAAATACGATTGTATCAGACATTAAGCAAATTTTCAGTGTCTGCATTTCCTTCCTTCCTCTCTCTAGTTCTTTCTCTCTTTCCCTCTCTCTTTCTTTCTTTCTTTCTTTTTTTCTTGATGGAGTTTTGCTCTTGTTGCCCAGGCTGGGGTGCAACGGCGAGATCTCAGCTCACTGAAACCTCTGCCTCCCAGGTTCAAGTGAGTCTCCTGCTTCAGCCTCCCAAGTACTTGGAATTACAGGCAGATGCCACCACTCCTGGCTAATATTTGCATTTTTAGTATAGACAGGGTTTCACCATGTTGACCAGGCTGGTCTTGAACTCCTGACGTCAGTTGATCCGCCCACTTCAGCCTCCCAAAGTGTTGAGATTACAGGCATGAGCTGCCATGCCCAGCCTGCATTTATTTCATGGTTACTGTTTTAGTTCATGATTATTACTGCAGATGAGTCTATTTTATAGAGAGAATAAATTGAAAAATGATCCCAGCTGGGTGTCAAATACCCCAGGAACGCTGCTCAAAATAAATGTTCACCTGCACGTGTATGTTTTTTTGCAGCACAATTCACAATTGCAAAGATATGAAACCAACTGGAATGTCCATCAGTCAGTGAGTGGATAAAGAAAATGTGGTATATATACACACCATGGAATGTTATTCAGCCATGAAAATAATGAAATAAAGTCTTTTGCAGAAATTTGGATGGAGCTAGAGGCCATTATTCTAAGAGAAGTAACTCTGGAATGGAAAACCAAATACCCTGTGTTCTCACTTATAAGTGGGAGCTAAGCTGAGGACGTAGAGGCATAGAATGATATAATGGACTTCAGGCCCTTGGGGTGGCAAAGTTTGGGAGGGGATGAGGGATAAAAGCCTACATATTGGGTACAGTGCACATTTTCAGGTGACAGGTGCACTAAAATCTCAGACTTCACCACTAAACAATTCATCCATGTAATCAGAAACCACGCTGGGAGCAGTGGCTCACGCTTGTAAGCACTTTGGGAGGCCAAGGTAGGTGGATCACCTGAGGTCAGGAGTTTGAGATCAGCCTGGCCAGCATGGTGAAATCCTGTCTCTACTAAAAACACAAAAAATTAGCTGCGTGTGGCGGCAGGTGCCTGTAATTCCAGCTACTCCAGAGGCTGAGGTAAGAGAATTGCTTGAACCTGGGAGGCAGAGGTTGCAGTGAACTGAGGCCGTGCCATTGCAATCCAGCCTGGGCATCAAGAGCGAAACTCCATCTCAAAACCAAGTAACCAACCAAAAAACCAAAAACCAAAAACAAAAGTCACTTGTACCTCAAAAGCTATTGAAATTTAAAAATTATATTTATGGCTGGCCATGGTGGCTCATGCCTGTAACCCCAGCACTTTGGGAGGCCAAGGCAGGAGGATTGTTTGAGCCCAGGAGTTCAAGACCAGCCTGGGCAACATGGCCAGACCTCGTCTTTACAAAGCAGAAAATTAGCCAGGCACGCTGGCATGCACCTGTAATCCCAGCTACTAGGGAGGCTGAGGTGGGAGGAGCGCCTGAGCCCAGGAGGTGGAGTGAGCTGTGTTGGCGCCACTGCACTCCAGCCTGGGTGGCAAAGACAGCAAGACCCTGTCTTAAAAAAATATTTATTAAAAAAAGAGAATTAAGAATAAAAAAGAAAAAGAAAAGGGAAAAAGAAAAAGAAATCGAATCTGTTGAATCAATGAAGGAAGGTGCAGTTCCACACAGTGACCACCAGGCGCTGCTGTTCCCAAGTCTAGGCCCGCTCAGCGACTCCACAGGGTGAATCTCACATCCAGACCCGGCTCAGGATCGCGCCTCAGGAGGTCTTCTCTTCCAGTCTGCAGCGTGGCTCAGCCTCGTCCCTCATCACAAGGCTCCCACTCTGCCCCTGGAGTCCAGTCAACCCTGCAGCCACTTGCAGAAATTTTCCAATAAGCAGTTTTGACCACATTCCTCCACTGCCTGTCGAGTTCCCCGGGGACCTCTCCATGCTGACTCTTACCTCTGGGCCTTTGCATATGCTGTTCCCTCTGCCTGGAATGCCCTTTCATTAGACAACGCATGCAGTACTTGGCTCCAATTCTTCCTGGGGGCATACCAATTAATTGCCCCATGCCTCAGTTTCCCCTGATGCATAGGCTGGAGAGAGAGGCTTCGTCCGAGAAAAGTTCAGGGCCAGGAATGAGAAAATCTGAAGGGCAATGGGGAGCCATAGAGGGTGTTTGAGCAGGAGAGTATCCTCAGATGTAAGGAAGGACAGAGCCTCCTTCTCTTTGCCCCTGGATTTTTCTAGAAGGGTATTAGGGGGTTGGCATGAGAGACTCTAGCTGTGGCCAGCCCAGACCCCGCTTGCTGGGCTCCCAGGGGCTGGATGAGCAGGTCCCCCTCCCTGTGCACCCTCCTGGTGGGGCTGTTTGCTCTCCAGTGATGTCCCTGAGTCTGGGCCAGCCCACAGCACCTGCTCCCTCAGCAGACACCAGGTGTGGGGATAGCTGTGGAGAGAAAGCCACGAGCTGCAGGCTGGGGCCCAGGTGTCACCTTTACGGAAGCGCCGGTGACTCCTCCACCGCGGGAGGTTCCACACGGCTGATGTGGCTGACGTGGGACTGACTGGGGAGACAGTGACTGGCGCAGGTGAGGACTGCACGCAGGTGGATGACCAGCGGGGCTGGCACGCTCCAGGGGCTGGAGGATGCTCAGGGAACGCATACCCAGCCGCCGCCCCCTGCCTGTCTCCCGCCCTCTCTCTGACTGTCTCCCCTTCTCGGTCCCCTCCAGCCTCTCACTCTGTCCCTTCTCTCCGGCGCTGTCTCTCTCTGGGTCTTGTTCGTGTCTTGGAGCTCTCCCTGCTGTGTCTCTCCCTCTGTGGGTCTCCCCGTGTCTCTCTCGCTGTCTCTGGCCCTCTCTCTCCCTGGGTCTCCGGTTCAGGGGGGTCTCTGTCTCCGTTTGAGTCTGTGTCTCTGCCTGTCCCTGTCTCTGCTGCCCCATCCAAGCCCTGCTCTCAGGGTGGGGAGGACAGATTCTACCCTCTCCGAGGTCCTCCTCTCCCTCTTAGACTCCGCTTCCTCTGACCTGGTCCCTGACAGGGAGCCCCAGGCATTGCCGGGGAAGCAGGCGCTGAGCATGAGGGAGGGAGGAGGCACCAGGCAGCACAGCCCCATGCTGCTTCCCTCCGGAATGCCCTCCTGAGCCACCTTCTCCCACATCCCACCTCCGACACCCCACCTTCTCCCCACACCCCACCTTCTCCCGCACCCCACCTTCTCTCTGAAGCTCCCCTTCTCCCCGCTTGCTTTACCACCTGACTCCAACCTCCTGTCCTGCCTTTTTACATCTCCGGGTGCAGCCCCCGCACGCTCCCCACACAGCACAGCTGCTGCCGCCCGATGCTCCCCACGGCCACCAACCCTGAGCCACTTGAATGGAGGAGCACGGCCTCCTTGTACCTTTCCTGGGTCCCTGTGGGTGGCAACACCTGTGTGTGTGTAGGGGAGAACTGAAGGGGGGTCTGAGGTCTCCAAAGATGATGCCTCATGGACCAGGGAGGGTCTGGCTGTCATGCAGCGGTGGGGATCATTATTCTTGGGGTCTGCTGTAGGGGAGGTGAGGGAATCCAGTTTGGCTCTGTGATCTGTTGGTTGGGTGGGTCCAGTCGCCATGCTGAGGGTCTTTGTCCTGGGGGTTGTCTGTGGTTGTCTTCTGACTATTGAGGGGATCCAGTTATGGTATGAATTTGGGGTGCAGTATTCTGGGTGCTCTGTGTTGTGGGAGTCTTGTTCCTGCACCTGTCTGGGTTGGTTTTATGTTCCAATTCTTCCTGGGGGCATACCACTTAACTGCCCCATACCTCTGTTTCCCTTATACATAGGCTGGACAGAGAGGCTTTGTCCAAGAAAACTTCAGGGCCAGGAATGAGAAAATCTGAAAGGCAATGGGGAGCCATAGAGGATGTTTGAGCAGGAGTGTCCTCAGATGTAAGGAAGGACAGAGCCTCGTTCCCTTTGTCCCTTCCCTTTGCCTCGGGTGGGAGGTCTGAATGTGGGGAGGCTGGTGATTGCTTTTGTCTGCATGGGGCTGTTGGGGACTCTGGCTGGTGCAGGGTCCTGCAGCTTGAAGATTGGTGGTTGCAGGATCGTGACTGCTGTGAGTTACAGTTGCGACGGGATTGGGAGTATTTGTTGCAGGCAAGTTAGAGACACAGACCTCCAGCTGTTGTCTGCTGGAATCTCCTGTGTGGGATTGTAGTTAGTGGGTGAGTGATGATCCTCTCTCACTGTAAGTCTTTCTTTCTCTACCTCTCTTTCTCTGTCCCTCCACACTGTGCTTTCATTCAAAGATTTGTTGAGGAATCATTGCAATAATTCCGATGAGGCCAGCATCTTACTGCAGCAGGTTTCTGGGGGAGCTCTCAGCCCCACTCAGGCGGTGAGAGGAGGCAGGACACCCCTCATTTTCCCCACGCCCTGTGATCGGCCCCAGAGGTGGGAGTCACTGGCTCACATGGACCAAAAGAGCTAGATGTTTGGGTCTCCAAGACCACACCCCATTCAGGCCTTGTTCCCCAAACTTCAAGGCTGAGGCTGAGGGGCTTGGTGGGTTTGGCAGGACTGGGGGTCTTAGGTGAGTGCAGGGATTCTCCCTGGCTGGGTCGGGGGAGAACAGAGAGGGTCACAGGCATTGGGAGAGAGGACCAGCCATGGAGATAGATATCTGGCAGAAGCATTTCAGGCAGAGGGCACGGCTGGTGTGTGCAAAGGTCCTGAGGCAGGACAGTGTTGGAGGAACAGGGAGGAGGCCTGTGTGACTGAAACAGAGAGAGCAAGAGGTAGCAGGTGATTTGGTGTTAAAACCACCATTTCCGAGCCGGTAGGTCCTGGGTCCAAGCCTACTTGGGGTGCACGTCTTCCTAACAGGCTCAGCTATAGGTACTTGCCCTAAAGCAGGGGTTCTCCACCACACCCCATTGACATTTGGGGTGAGGGAGTCTTTTGTCTTGGGGGGGCTATGTTGTTCATTGTAGGATATTTACTGTAGGCGTCCCTGGTCTCTACCCACCAGGTGCCAGTAGCACCCCCCAAGTCGGGATAACCAAAAATATCTCAGATACTGACAAATGTCCCCTGGGTTTAGAACCAATGTCCTGAAGTCGGAAGTGGGGCGGGGAGTGGGAGGCTGCCTGGGGTGTCTGGGGTGGGATCTGCACAGGACAAGTGAGGGTTTCTTGTGTGATCTTAAGTGAACAAGCTTCATTCTCCTCACCTATCAAATCAGAGTCTTGGGTGATGGGATTTCATTCATTCATTCATTCAACAAGTATTTATCAAGCACCTACTTCATGCCAGCCCCCACGGTGAGGGTACACCACGGGAAAGAAAGACAGGCAGTGGCATTATGGAAGAAAGAGAGACGTTAGTTGCTGGGTGCAGTGGTTCGTGTCTGTATTCCCAGCTGTTCAGGGGGCTAAGGTGGGAGGATCGTTTAAGCCTAGGAGGTCAAGGCTGCAGCGAGGTATGATTGCACCACTGCACTCCAGCCTGGGTGGCAGACCAAGACCCTCTCGCTAAAAAAAATTTAAAGGCCGGGTTCGGTGGCTGATATCTGTAATCCCAACATTTTGGGAGGCTGAGGCGGGCAGATCACCTGAGGTTCAGGAGTTCGAGACCAGCCTGTCAACATGGTAAAACCCTGTCTCTTTAAAAAACACAAAAAAATTAGCCGGGCGTGGTGGTGTGTGCCCGTGAGCCCAGCTACTCAGGAGGCTGAGGCAGGAGAATTGCTTGCACCTGAGAAGGCAGAGGTTGTAGGGAGCCAAGATCGCATCGCTGCACTCCAGCCTGGGCGGCAGAGTAAGACTCTGTCTCAAAAAAAAACACCTTTTTTTAAAGAGAGACATTAATCAAATAATTACACAAATACCTGTAAAATCACAACAATACGAAATACTAAGAAGCAGAAGCACCTGTCATCAGAAGCACAGGCACCTGGCTTAGTCTGGGAGGTCGGAGCGGCTTCCCAGGGTATTTGTGGTAAGAGGAGGGGGATGAGGGAACGAGGCGAGGGGAGGAAGAGCGTTGCAGGCGCTGGGGCTGCACGTGCCAAGGCCCTGCAGTGAGTCTGAGCGGTGGGAAGGCCCGTGTGGCTGGAGCGGGCCCCAGATGAGCTCCACCTGAATCTCCCAGGCTCTGTGGGTGGGGGAAGGGAGCGCAGTCTTGATCTGTTAAAAGTTTTAAGCAGAAAAGTAGCATCACCTGATTTTCGTGGTGAAAAGATCTCCCCAGCAGATAGTGTCTGTCAAGTGCCTAGCATAGGCAGTGTAAGGGACTCAGAAAGGAGTTGGATGACGCCAGCGGGTATTTTGGGGACCCAGAGGAGTCCCAGGGTCCAGTCCGTGCCCTCTGAGTCCCCAGGGATGAAGCTCTGGCCCGTCTCCAGGAGCGCATGGTGTATTCCAGGCTTGAGGTAAGGAGGTGGGAAAGAAGAAGTTTCGGAGATGAGGAGGAATGGCCACCTCTAGGGTGGCGGGACGGCGGGGGGGCTGTTCCGAGGGCCGCAAGCCACTTCTTTCAGTGCACTGCCTGGACTCATTTCACAGAAGGGAGACTGAGGGCCTCGGGCTTCATGAGCACCCAGTCCTGAGAGACGCCAGCCACTGCCCTATAGGAGACCCCAGAGGAGCTGCGTCTTGGTCTCAAAGGTGCTTTCAGGACCTGGTTACAGTTCAGGTTGTATCTCAGGCTTGGCAGGGTAGGCTCTGGGCTCTGGCTGCCCAGGTTTCAAACCCAACTGTGACTAGCTGTGTGATCCCGGGTAAGTCGCTGCACCTCTCTGAGCCTCCAGGGCAAAAAGAGATGTGGGGCCTCCCAGGGGTATTGTGAGAATTAAACAACATTGTTTACATTCATTCATTCAACAAACAGTTATTAAGCACCTACTGTATGCCATGTGCTGTTCTGGGCACTGGGGACACTGAGGGGGAACAGTCCCTGTTCTCGGGGGCTGGTGTTTCAGCGGCAGAGACACGCACCATAACCACATCAACCGTCAGCAACGATCAAGGAAGGAAGTTCATCCACATTGCCTCAAATGACGGATTTTCCCTGTCCTTCAAGGCTAAGTAGTGTTGAATTGGACACGCATATCACATTACCTCCTCCCTCCCTCCCTCCCTTCCTCCCTCCTTTTCTTTCCCTCCTTCTCACTCTCTTTCTCCTTCCTTCTCTCCCTCCCTCCCTTCTTTCCACCTTGCCTACTTCCTTTTCTCTTTTTTTGCTTGCTTTCTTTCACTCTGTCACTCAGACTGCAGTGTGGTGGTGCAATCACAGCTCACTGCAGCCTCGACCTTCTGGGTTCAAGCAATCCCCCCACCTCAGCCTCCCAAGTAGTTGGAACTACAGGCATGCACCACCATGCCTGGCTAGTTTTGTATTTTTTTTGTTTTTTTGTAGAGATGAGTTTCGCCATGTTGCCCAGGCTTATGCCACATTTTCTTTATCTCTTCATCCACCCATGGACACATAAGTTGGTGCCGTATCTGTGCTGTTGTAAATAGTGCCTGGAGTGCTAGTGCCTCTTCATACTGATTTCAATAAGTTTATGAGACGATGGGTTTGTTAATGAGCCTGGGTTAATAATTCCACACAGTACAGATACATCAAAGCATTGCATCATACCCCACAAATATCTGCAATTATTATTTGTCAATTAAAAATAAGAAACCTAGGCTGGGTGCGGTGGCTCACACCTGTAATCCCAGCACTTTGGGAGGTTGAGGCGGGTGAATCACAAGGTCAGGAGTTCGAGACCAGCATGGCCAACATAGTGAAACCCTGTCTCTACCAAAATTACAAAAATTAGCTGGGTGTGGTAGCATGTACCTGTAGTCCCAGCTACCTGGGAGGCTGAGGCAGGAGACTTACTTGAACCCAGGAGGCGGAGGTTGCAGTGAGCCAGGAATGTGCCACTGCACTCCAGTCTGGGTGACAGAGCAAGAATCCATCTCAAAAAAAAAAAAAAAAGAAAAGAAAAACAGAAACCTAGGTGGGGCGCAGTGGCTCACTCCTGTAATCCCAGCACTTTGGGAGGCAGAGGCGGAAGGATCATGAGGTCGGGAGTTTGAGACCAGCCAAGATGGTGATACCCCGTCTCTACTAAAAATACAAAAATTAGCCAGGCGTGGCCGCGAATGCCTGTAATCCCAGCTACTCAGGAGGCTGAGGCAGGTTAATTGCTTGAACCCAGGAGGTTGCAGTGAGCTGAGATCACGCCACTGTACTCCAGCCTGGCCGACAGAGTGAGAGTCTATCTCAACAAACAAACAACAAACAAAAGATACAATAAAATAGGCCAGGAGAGGTGGCTCACACCTGTAATTCCAGTGCTTTGGGAAACTGAGGCAGAAGGATCCATGGAGGCCAGGAATTGGAGAGCATCCCGGGCAACATAGCAAGACTGAGTCTCTACAAAAGAAAAAGAGAAAAACTGGCCAGGTGTGGTGGCACATGCCTGTAGTCCCAGGTACTCAGAAGGCTGAGATGGGAGGATTGCTTGAACACAGGAGGTTGAGTCTGCACTGAGCCATGATCGCACCACTACATTCAGGCCTGGGTGACAGAGCAAGACCCTGTCTCAAAACAAAAGAAAAAAAGGTGAAAAAATAAAGGAGGGCAGTGGTAGTGTCTAGAATAAGCAGAATAAAGTGAGTATGTGAGTGTGTAAATGTGTGGGAGTCAGGGGGGGCCTTGCTGAGGAGGTGACATTGGGGAGAAAGACCTAAAAGAGGTGAGAGAGGAGTGACGTGAGTATCTGGGGAACAGCGTTCCTGGCAGAGGGAACAGCCTGTGCAAAGGCCCTGAGGCAGGACTGCGCTTAGAATGTTGGAGGAACAGGGAGGAGGCCCATGCGGCTGGAGGGAGGGAGGGAGGGAGGGAGGGAAAGAGGGAGCTTGGAGACAAGGGAGAAGAGGTTGCAGTTATCCAGTTGAGTGGGGAGGTGGGTCCAAGGGTGAGGCAGGTGAGAGGATCTTAGGTCAAATTTTTCTTTTTCTTCTTTCTTTTGAGATGGAGTCTTGCTCCTGTCACACAGGCTGGAGTGCAGTGGCATGATCTTGGCTCACTGCAACCTTCACCTCCCGAGTTCAAGTGATTCTCCTTCCTCAGCCTCCTGAGTAGCTGGGATTACAGGTGTGCACCACCACACCCGACTAAGTTTTATATTTTTAGTAGAGACGGGGTTTCGTCATGTTGGCCAGGCTGGTCTTGAACTCCTGACCTCAGGTGATCCGCCTCCCTCGGCCTCCCAAAGTGCTGGGATTACAGGTGTGAGCCACCACACCCGGCTGAAATTTTTCTTTTTTTAAGAGACAGGGTCTCACTTTGTTGCCCAGGTTGGAGTGCAGTGCAGTGGTGAGATCATAGCTCACTGCAGCCTTGACCTCCTGGGCTCAAGTGATCCTCCCATCTCAGCCTTCCAAGTAGCTGGGACTACAGGTGTGTGCTACCATGCCTGGCTTTTTGTTTTTGTTTTTGTTTTTGTTTTTTGTAGAGATGAGGTCTTGCTATGTTGCCCAGGCTGGTCTTGAACTCCCAGCCCTAAGTGATCCTCTAGCCTTGGCCTCCCAAAGTGCTGGGATTACAGGCGTGATCCACTGTGCCTGGCCTCTAGGACAATTTTTGAAGGTGAAACCAATAGTTTCCTGACTTGGGCTCAAATTTGGGGGTGAGAGAAAAAGAGGAGCGGAGGACGAAAATAGGGGTTTTGGCCTGAGCACTGGCAGGGGTGGTGGCAGTGTGGGATGGAACTGCTATGAACTGACTTGGGGAAGACCGAGGGGAGCTGGTGGGGGGAACGTCACTCACTGGGTTTTGGTGAGTGATTTGATGCTCTTGGGCATTGGGAAGCAGGTAGCCCATGAGTGCTGAGTCTGGGGTGAAGCCGGCCAGGAGTCACAATCTCGTGGGCTCAGCATAGAATTAACAAGGCTGTGTGTGTGTGTGTGTGTGTGCGCGCGCGCGTGCATCTATGTGTGTGTGTGTGTGTTGTGGTGGGGACTTGGTGGCCTGAGCGAGGTCCAGCCACCTGCTCTGAGGGATGTAGGGACTCAGGTGCCTGGAAGAGAGAGCCTCCTGGCTGGAGTCTTAGTGGGAGCTGGGGCTTGACTTTGGATGGACACAAGGTGTCTCTGAGCTTCCTTCCTTTGGGGCTGTGTGGTGGCCGCGGCCAGTGCCCTGCAGAGAGGGAAAGGCAGAGCCCGAGGGGTCTGTTGGGCCAGAGGCTGAGGGCTCCAAGCCCCAGATGAATTTTGCTGGGAGTGAGTTTCAGGAAGTGAATTTCCACTGCATGGCACCCATTGCATAACAGCCCTGACATCCGCTCAGACCCTGTGAGCGCTGGGAAGCCTGTGTTAAGAGCTCAGGCGTTCAAGAGCTGAATATCTGTTATGTTGGTGGACAACGTGTGTACCAGGTTACCTATTCAGCCTTTGCGGCAAACCTGTGCCCATCTGACAGTTGAAAAAACTGAGGCTCAGGGAAGAGAAGAGGAGTCACTCATTCAAGTGTGCTGTTGGCAGAACAGGGACCGGACCCCTGGCCTCGCTGGCTCTGGACACCCCTGCCCACCCCCACTTCCTGCGCATCAGCCTATTCCTGGCACGCAGGACCCCAGATGGGCTTGTGGGCTGGGCACAGGAGATACCAACAGCTTCCGGCCTCTTCCCCTGAGGCTCGGGAGGGGGCCAGAGGGAGGGAGAGGGCGGGCCATGGGTCCCAGGGTGCCTTGCATTTTCCCCTTGAAAACTGAGTTCCCACAGAAGCTTCTCGGTTTTAGAGATCAGTTTCGCTGAGGGCTTTTATGAGGCGGGGGCTCCATCAGAGTGAGAGTGCAGGGCCTCGAGGTTCCGCCAGGCTCCCTGAACCCTCTGAAAGTGCGGCCCTTCCAAGAAACTTGGGCTGGACTGCCCAGGGCCATGGGAACAGCCTCTGTGGGTCCCTGCTTCTCCTTGGGCAGACTTTTGAGTCAGAGGAAAGCCAGCTTGGGGAGGAAAGCAGCTTCCTCATCTCAGGCCCCCCGAGTCTGGGTAGGAGGGGTGGAGGAGGCAGAGAGCTGGACCTAGAGAAGTAGTCTCTAACTCCCTGCTTGCACACCTCCTGTGACGGGTAGCTCATTACCTATCAAGGCATCTTTGCTTGGTTAGTGAGCTGGAATTCTGAAAAAATCCTTTCAGATGCTGGTTCAAAACTGCATCTTCTTCCTCCTCTCTGTGGTACTTGCTTAGCTTTCTGGGACCATGCAGAGCACACCCCGTTCTGCAAATATGTCACACTTCTTATATTTATTCGAGTGTCTGTTCAGGAGATCTGCAGACACAAGGGCAGACCCAGAGAGATTGCTGCAGTGACAGTGGACTCTCATTGGGTCCTGGGAACCTAGAAGGCGCTTCTGGCCTATCTGAGAGGAATCAATCTGGTGGGCTTCCTGTAGGAGGTAGCATCTAAGCTGTGTCTTAAAGGACAAATATGATTTGGCTGAGGGAAGAGGTGAGGGAAGAATGCTTCAGGCAGAAGGAACATTATGTGGAGGTGAGGGCCCATTCTTTCATGAAGTAAAAAATGGACTGGGCACAGTGGCTCATGCCTATAATCCCAGCACTTTGGAAGGCCGAGGTGGGTGGATCATGAGGTCAGGAGTTAGAGACCAACCTAACCAACATGGTGAAACCCCGTCTCTACTAAAAATGCAAAAATTAGCCAGGCATGTTGGCGTGCACCTGTAATCCCAGCTACTCGGGAGGCTGAGGCAGGAGAATCACTTGAACCTGGGAGATGGAGTTTGCAGTAAGGAGAGATCATGCCACTGCACTCCAGCCTGGGCAACAGAGCAAGACTCCATCTCAAAAAGAAGAAAAAAAGGTCTATGTGGCTGGAGTGGTGTGTTTGAAGAGGGATAAGGGGGTACCAAGGCCAGAAAAGGGATAGAGAGAAGCCTGGAGCAGTGACCCAGGAAGCAGAAAAACAATACCCTCATTCTTCAAACAGGGTATGAGTCCAACTTTGTTTCGTATTTCCTAAACACTTTTTTAAAGAGAGATATGGGGTCTTGCTGTGTTGCCCAGGCTGGTCTTCAACTCCTGGCTTCAAGTGATCCTCTTACCTCAGCCTCCCAAGGTGCTGGAATTACATGCATGAGCCTTCATGCCTGGCTCATTTCATATTTCTCAATTGTTTTACCAGGAAGTAATGTATTCCTCCACCTTCTAGGTACACAAGTGCCCATCTTACCGCATCCTTGCTAGCATTAAGTTTTATCGTTTTTTAAGATCTTTGCCAATTTCGGTGGAAAAAATTGATAGCTCATGTAAATGAAAACAAATGAATATTTCCTTTGTAAGCGACATGGCTAAACAATTTCTCCAGATGTGCGTTGGCCTCACAGATGCTACCTTTTGCCTGAGTGTTAAGAATTCTTACACCCACTGTAGAGTTTGCAGTCATTTTTAGCTCCTCTCTTAGAGCAAAAGAAAAGCTTGTGGGCTACCCTCTGGCCACATGGGTGGGGAATTGGTGAGACAGCCTACTCCTTTCTCCTTTGATTCATCTTTTTTTTTTCTCACCTTTTTTTTTTTTTTTGTCCTTTCAACCTTTTAAATGTCTCTCTCCTCTGTTGGTCTCTGAGTCTCCAAGTAACTATAGCTTCATCTTCATCTGGGGTGTCTTTGGGCTCAGAAGAGAGGGTTGACAAGCCACAGGAAGACTCCCAAGTCTTCATGGGAGACTACACTGATATGCTGAGTATCTTCTTCTTATTATTTTTGAGACAGAGTGTCACTCCTATTGCCTAGGTGGGAGTTCAGTGATGCCATCACAGCTCATTGCAACCTTGAACTCATGAGCTCAAGCAACCTCCCACTTTATTTTTTTTTTTCAATTTTTTTGTAGAGACAGGGTCTCACTATGTTGCCCAGGCTGGTCTTGAACCCCTAGGCTCAAGTGATCCACCTGTCTCGGCCTCCCAAAGTGCTGAGATTACAGGTGTGAGCCATCATGACCAGCCTATGCTGGCTATCTTATAGACACAACTTACCATTTTAATTCTCACAACATCTACATATGATAACTTTGAACCCATTCTATAGATGAGAAGCTGAGGCTTAGAGAGGTTAGGTCACTACGTCAGTATCCCATAGCCAATATTGGCTGTTTCTCTTAGTTTCACTCAACCAACTCCTCTTATGACATTCAGATTTTATTAAATTCTAATTTGGGAGGAGAGGGTTGGCCATTTCTCTCTCTCTCTCTCTTTGAGACAGAGTCTTGCTCTGTCACCTGGCTAGGGTGCAGTGGCACAATCTTGGCTCACTGCAACTTCCGCCACCTGGGTTCAAGTGATTCCCCTGCCTCAGCCTCCCGAGTAGCTGGGACTACAGGCGCACTCAACAATACCCAGCTAATTTTTTGTATTTTAGTAGAGATGGGGTTTCACCATGTTGGCCAGGATTGTCTTGATGTTCTGACCTCATGATCAGCCTGCCTCGGCCTCCCAATCTCTCTTTCTTTTGAGATAGAGTCTCACTCTGTTTCCCAGGCTGGAGTGCAGTGGTGTGATCACAGTTCACTGCAGCCTCGACCTCCTCAGGCTCAGGTGATCCTCCCACCCAGGCTTCCCGAGTAGCTGGGACCAGAGGCGCACACCTCATTCATGCCTGGCTAATTTTTGAAAACTTTTTTTTTTTTTGGTAGAGACAGGGTTTCGCCACATTGCCCAGGCTGGTCTTGCACTCCTAAGCTCAAGTGATTCTCCTGCCGTGGCCTCCCAAAGTGTTGGGATTACAGGTGTGAGTCACCGTGCCTGGCTGTTGCCCATTTCTTTGTACCCACTGTCCCACCCTGCCCTGCCAGGGGATGGAAGCCCCATTCCTCATTAGGGAGGGGCTGTGAAGTCCAGCTCAGCACCAGCCTTACAATGCAAGGGAAGACAAGAAAACAGGAAAGAGGGAGGGGAAACCACAAACAACCCTTAGAGAGCCACAAGTGGCCGCAGGGCTCAGCTCCTGAGTTAGAGCTCAGTCCTGGGCTGTTAAATTCTGCGCTCCAAGTTCTATTTCCATTTTTTTTTAAATTTATTTATTTTACTTTAGGTGCATACTATATCTGGCATTTCTCCCCATGTTATCCCTCCCCACCTTCCCCTTCCTCCCCATCCCCCACTGTCTCCCCCCTACCCCCCCCAACTACCCCCGGTGTGTGATATTCCTCTCTCTGAGTTCACGTGTTCTCATTGTTCAACACCCACC